>QAOC01053250.1:270892-286866 GCA_003255005.1 Begonia fuchsioides | reverse complement strand
ATGGGAAACAAACGTTAAGAATTAAGATACGTTATCGAAATTCTGACTTTTGAATGATTTATATGCTTAGGTCATCTATTGGATTAAAAAGGGGATTCAAGAGGATTAATTGAAGTTAGCTACAAAGGTAAGTTAGCATTTAAGATTATTTGGCCCTTAAGTGGGACTACATTGCAAAGATTAGGATGATTGTTTGATGTGTGTTGCATGTTTGATTGTATGATATGTTTGGTGATGAATGTTTATTTTCATGTTATGTAATGTGATTTAAGAGATGTTTTCATAGTTACATAGTTTTGAAAAATGTCTACAAACTATTTTCATGCATGTTTTACAGTTGGAGGTAGCGAGATATAATTGGTGGTATGGGACGCTAATTATGTTTCGTCTCCGATGAATTAAGAACTTGAATATCAGAACAGTAAAGTAAAGTAAATGGTTATTACAGGCCTGAGCACCTCAAGTAGTAATGTAGTGAGCTCACGATCAGTAGAAGTTGAAGTAGGTGGAGGGGGTGTTCTTGAGATCCTGTAATATTTCCAAAGATAAAGAAGTTATGAAACCTAAGAAACGTGAATGAAATGTGCATTGTTTTAACAGCATGGCATACTCATGCATTGCATTTTATAGTTATGCTATTTACTGAGCTTTAGGCTCATAGTTTAGGCTTTGCAATGTAGGGAATATAATGGAGGAAATTGTGCCAATGACTGATCATGAAGATAGAGCAAAAGAGTGTCCAAATGATATAGTTTATTGAGCAACGACTGACGGGGAGTGATGTATGACACACACAGATATTTTATAAAAATGTTTTGAGTATTTTGAAGATGTAATTAAATGTATACCCTTATTTTCGTGTGATGGATTTTAAAGTATTTTAGAGTGAATGTATTTCGAACTATAGTCTTCCGCTGTAAGTTTACGTTATTGAATGTTTATGTATTTTTGATAAAGGTGGAATTCAAATGTATGTTTTTATCATTGATATTTTTCGTGTAAACTATTTTATAAAGTAAAAGATAGTTTTCGGAAATTAAAGTAACGAGTTTTCCACCAAAGTAATGTAAGTTAGTGTAGTAACGAACCGGTTCTCGGGGCTGCTCGCGAGTAAGCGAAGTAAAGTAAAGTAAAGTAAGTAAGCAAGTAAAGTAAGGCAGAAAGCGGTGGCACGGGAATCGGGTCGTTACATGTAATGTGACACAACTTTTATGATTAATTTACCTTGAGTCTTTAGAGAATTTTCTTTTTGGTTCTTTGTGCAGAACTCGATCTTCATCAAGTTAATTCTTGATAGATCAACTTTGATAGCTTTTGTTCTTACCAAAAAAATTTTTCTGGGTCAAGCACTAAGCCCAATGTCTTTAGCACAAAGCCCTATGCCATTGTTGAAGGGTCGATTGGGGTAAAGTTTTTTGTACTTAATTTAAAGGCAATCTAAGTAACTTTTTTTCTCATTATTGAAGGGTCAAGGGTTTGATATACCTGTGGTTCTCATCTATTAAACTCTAAGCCCTAAGCCCAATGCCTTTAGCACAAAGTCCTATGCCATTAGCTCAAAACCCTAAGCCCAATGCCCTAATTGATGGGGCTTATGCCCAAAGCCTTAAGCCTTAAGCCCTAAGCCCTAAGCCCTAAGCCCTAAGCTCAAAGCCCTAATCTCAAAGCCCAAAACCTACATCTCTAAGAACTAAGTAACAAGCCCTATGGGCGTAAGCTTTAAGTTGTAAGCCCTAATTTAAAGCCCTGTAGCGTACCGTTTTGTAAACTTTGCTTTTCAAAAATTTTCGTTTACGATCATGCATTTGTAAAATGTAGCAACAAAATTCTTTGAAACACATTTATAATTTAAATCCCTTTTGAAGGAATACATAACTACATGATCATTCTAAAATACATTAAAACAAAAATCGTCCCGATCGTTGCTTGGACAACATTGTTCTAATAGCCACGTAGCCGCGGTCATGGGAGCACTTCGTCAACAGAACGTTAGCCTCACCTACACCACAAAGTTTATCTATGAGCCTAGTGCTCAGTAAGTAAAGCATGAAATGCATGAATGCGTACATGATATGCATAAGTAAAACTTTTCTTTTGGTTTTCTTCTTGGTCTTTCTTTACTTTAATTTCCTTGCATCCTTATCATTGGGGCTTCCTGACAAGGAACGAGAGACCACAAACTTTAGTCCACCTAAGTGGACAACCAACTCGATTCCAAGGGTTGAGAGACCACAAACTTGAGTCCACCTAAGGGGACAACCAACTCAAACCCCTTCCCAATGACATTTACATAACTTTCTCTTTATTTCACTTTTTTATCTTTGTCTTTCATTCGTTATTCGAGCTCAACCTGAAACAACCATTTTGATACTCTATTTTATATGAAATCTCATGCATGTAAATAGTTCGTAACTTTCTTGAAAACATGATGCATGAGATGCCTGTGAACATGCATAATATGGATTCACAAAGCACATCATTAACATGTGTAACATAAACTTAACAATTTATCACATCATAGTAAAGATAAATTCCAATCACATTTCGTAAGCTACATTAGCTTAACTACTTCACAATTGCTAAGAATGTATAGTTATTCCATTTTAACATAGAACAATGCCTGTGATATTAACATGATTGGAACATGTTATTTAAAAATATAACATTTATCAATCAATCAGACTTAACACTTCAAAACATATCTTTGAGCTAAATACCATCATTCAGCATATTTTATCTCATCATTAAACAATTCATGTCATATGAACCATGAATAACTAACACTTCACGGTGTAGGCCCAAGGAGACAAAATGCAAATATAGCATTACTTAACTTATGTCTTTAGCAATTGGCAAACACGTAATCAATGCCTTTTAATCACCTTATAACCAATAAATAAAAAAAACTATTAATTGTAACCCGAAATATTGTTCATTATTTTGCAGCAACTTAAAGTAACATAATTTATTATATACATATCCAAATGCCTTCATTCCAAAGCTCAAATCTTTCCCAGTGTGTCTATTATAACGTGGTAAAATGCCTTGTCTAGTTCATTAGTCTAATCTAAAATTTCAATACAAAACCTAAAACTGGACAGATTTTACAGTTTTTAACCACTTTTGTATAACATGAACAAATATGAATTAATTCATTTTATCTTTCATATATATTCATACCTAAGCAATTAGAACGTGACTAAATATCATTTTTACAGAACCATTAACCATAACCTACAAATTTCGTGCAATCACTATAGCAAATCATCATACCATCAATAAATCCTCTAAAAACCACTATTACTCTTTAACTATCTTATCCTTAATCACGATTAATCTAATGCACCCATAACATAAATATTACCTCATGATTCTTAGCTAAATATATTCCTCTTTATGAGAGGAACATTCCTTGTTAAGGTCTTTGACACGAAATTGAAAATGGAAAGACGATTTTGGTCAGGCCGATTTTATGGAGGTCGAAATGCGTTCGGGGATGAGGAATTTGTTGCTGATTTTTTGAGAGTTTGATGGAGGATAATGATCATGAAATGAATGGAAGATGACATGAAATGGGAATGGAATAAGCGGGAAAATTACCAACTCGGGTAAGGAGTGAAAGATCCTGAAAAATCAGGGAAGGGAGTTGATAATGGAAGGCAGAGATCTAGGTATTTCGAGTGATTTTGGAGCTAAAAGTTTGAGGAGAGGTAAAAAGATAAATGAAAAGAGAGTCCTCAAAATTTGAGAGGATTCTCATGGGTAAATCAGGAGATATAGAATTAGGAATAATAATGCGCAAAGAGGCGGCCAGACAGATATGGAGTGAGGTTGTGGAGGCAATATCTGAAAAACTGTAGTGGTTCTTGATCTGAAATTTGGAGGGATTGGAGATGGATAAGGGATAAAATGATCCTCCAAATTTTAAGGGATCCTCAGGGATGAAATAAAAGACATGCGGGAATGAGTAACCGAAGGTGGTCGTAGGAAATTAGGGGTTTTCTAGGAATAATAACCAAGAAAATAGGGTGAACTTTGGACGGGTGTAAATCAGAAACGGGAATGAGTTAGGGGCTGAAAGTTCGAGGTTTCCTTGATGAATGAATGTATGAGAGATATTTAAAAATTGAGAAGATTCTCACATAGGGTTTCGGATTTATGGCGATGGGATGAATGCGGGATAGGAATTGATCAGAAACGAAGAACAACGGAAATTGGACTTCACTTCACGTAAAAAAAAATGGATGTTTGAGCTGATGATCCACACTCTCAACCTTAGACCATGAATATGGATGGAGAAATGTGGTAAGGATAGGTCGTCGTAGCTCGAAAGGATGACTAACTCCGGTTGTCTCTCGGTGGCCGGAATATGGGTTCCGGAGACCGAGTCTTTGGAGGAAAAACTCCAAAGGGTGAGATTCAAAATTTGAAAAGAAAAAATCTTCTAAATTCAAATTTGAGATTACAAGCTAGGATTGGGGGGATTTAATAAGCCAACAAGGGAGGGAAATTCGTGATCTCATTCGGTTGGTTAAGATCCACTGAATATTCAATTTGTCGCACAAAAATGAAAGGATAATGTGGACCAATGAGGAGACTTGTTTTGAAACAAGATACTCTTCACTTTGAACCGGTCACAAAACCCTTCATTTTGTACCCAAAGACCCTCTTATCAGCCAAAGAAAAACTCCCATGCAAATCCATGCAACTCATGCAAAAATTTCACGCAAATAAAAACTAACAAAAAAACCCTAACCCTAATCTGAAACCCTAAAATTCAACGTGCAATAAAACACTAAATAATCCTATGATAACTTCACGTCCTTATGTGTCCTTGAAGTTCATTGATTCGGGATTGGATGTCTTTGAAGATTTCTCCACTTCTTCATGTGCCTTCATAGTGATCGGTTGCGGTATTGAATTCAATCCTTCCACCGATACTTCTTCTTGCCAAGTTAATGTATAGATCGGCTTCTCCTTATCCATTATCGTGGGTTCCAATATTTTGAAATCATGTTGAGCTTCTCCTACAAAAAGAACAAAGTTGTTAGAAATATCCCGAGCTCGGGCTCGGGTGATGGCTCCTTTAGGTTTAATGTCAGATAGGATATCCCGAGGCATGTCAGAAGAGCTTTATGGAACTTGCTACTAACTTCTCTTCCTTGCAAGGAGGATGGAAAACAGCAAGAAAAACTGAACCTACTAGCTCGGAAGTAAGCTGAATTGAAGGTTCTTCTCGGACGGCCGGATATGACTCACCAGAGTTCGATAGGAAGGGAGCTTAAGAAATGAATTCCAAAGAAATGCAAATGCACTCTAACTTTCAATATCACAAAGCTGCTTACAACCATCTTCAAGTGAGGTATTTATAGACTCTAAGTAGGCTGAAATTACAACCACATTAAGTTGAATGAATCAACCCAAATATAGTGACTTCAACTTGAACATAAATAAAAGGAAAACTAAATTCTAGCAATTTTTTAGCAGCTAACTAACATCACATGGAGAAGAATAAACTTCGTCAACGTGAAGGGAGAGAGTTAGCTGCTAATCAAAAAGTAGAAACCCATAAAACCCATAAGAAACCCACAAAACCCATAAGAAACCCATAAAACCCATAAGAAACCCATAAAAACCCATGTCATACCAATGTCATTCTATGTGCACGAAATTAAGCATGAAATGAGCTAATACTAAAGATAAAGTTTTTTAAATGAAATAGCATTGCATGGGCCATGCAATGCTAGAAACTTGGTGCACTATCTTCTCGAGCTAGAAAACTAGGTGCATAATCTTTTCGGGTCCATTTCACTTCTTCTCCTTGATCCATCCATGAAATAAGATGCTTGGGATGCTCTTGATCATTAGAAGAAGGATCCATGAATGATATTCTATTAGATGGTATCCCTGCAAAATGAACAAACAAATTAGGAAATCCTTTGGCTCGGCTTCAGGTGATGGCACCTTGAGGAAGGAGAACCTGAGGCATGTAATCCTCCCGGGGTGTTTGAGCATTTGTCCTCAAATCAAGAGGTTGAACCTCTTCCTCCAAATCATCTATCACTTCCCCAATGGGAGGAGACAAGTATTGAACATTGAAAGTAGCCGACACCCCATATTCTCCTGGAAACTCAAGCTTATAAGACTCTTCTCCACAATTTTGAAAGGACCATCAGCTCTTGGTGCAAGTTTGGAATTCCTTTGTCTCGAAAACCTTTCCTTACGTAAATGAAGCCATACTAGGTCTCCCACTCGAAAATTCATTGCTTTTCTTCCTCGGTTAGCATACTTAGCATAGGACTCGTTAGCCTTTTTGATGGATCGACTAACCCTTTCATGCAAGTTCTTTACTATTCTTGGCTCCATTTGGATTGGTCACTTCATTGTTAGGCAAAGGCAATAAATTAAGAGGAGTTAAAGGATTGAAACCATAAACTACCTCAAAAGGATTCATTTGAGTCGATTGATGAACACATCGGTTGTATGAAAATTCAATGTAACAGAGTTGATGTCCCAATCCGTACGTTTCTTACTCATAATGCTTCTATACAAATTTCCCAAAGTACAGTTTACTACTTCGGTTTGTCCATCCGTTTGAGGGTGAAAAGATGTACTAAAGAGCAATTTTGTACCTACTCTTTTCCAAAGTGTTCCAAAAACTACTTAAGAATTTGGTACCTGATCCGAAACTATGGACCTTGGAATACTGTGAAGGCACACTGCCTCCCTAAAGAAGAGTTCAGCCACATGGATAGCCTCATCGGTTTTATTACATGCTAAAAAGTGAGCCATGTTGGAAAACCAATCTACTACCACCATAATAAAATCTTTGGTCCTACTAGTACGTGGAAGACCAAGTATAAAATCCATGCTAACCTCCACCCATGGATGACTCGGGACGGGCAAGGGCATGTAAAGACCTTGAGGCAACACCCTACTTTTGGCCTTCTTCCAGATGATGCATTTCTCCATGACTTTATGCATGTCCCGCAACAAATGAGGCCAATAGAAATGCTCCTTGAGTGCTTCCAAGGTTTTCTTTTCACCAAAGTGGCTAACTAGTCAACCACCAAGTGTTTTCTTGATGAGGGATTCACAGATTCTTCCATGAGGAATGCAAAGCTTGCCACCCTTAAATAGGTAGCCATCCGTCAAATAAAAACTGCAATCTTCTTTCTTCAAACTCTTACCAATGTTTAAAATCCAGATCTCCTTCGTAAGCTTCCTTTATCCAATCAAAACCAAACAATTTAGTAGTCAATTCCGTAAAAAGAACACACCTTCTTGAAAGCGCATCAGCCAAAACCTTACTTTCACCCTTCTTGTATTTAATGATGTATGGATGTCTTTCTAAGAATTCCACCAACTTGGCATGTCTCCTATTCATCTTGCCTTGGCTCTTGATGTGCTTGAGAGCTTGGTGATTGGTGTGTAAGAGAAATTCCTTAGATAAGAGATAGTGTTGCCATACCTCCAATGCTCTAATCACCGCATAAAACTCTTTGTCATATGTAGAGTAATTGAGGGATACACCCTTGAGCTTTTCACTGAAATAAGCAATTGATCTTCCCTCTTGCAATAAAACGGCTCCAATCCCATGTTCTGATGTATTCAATTCTACTTCAAAAACTTTGTTGAAATCGGGTAACATGAGAATAGAGGCTTCACAGAGCTTGAGTTTGATTAACTCAAAACTTTCTTGACAGCAAGAAGTCCATGCAAACTCCTTTCCCTTTATAGGGAAATCGGTTAAAAGGGCGACACTAGACATAAAAAATTTCCAAGCAAGGTAAAAACCTCCTTAGGACACTTTCCTCAAGCAAGGTGAAAACCTCCTTAGGACACTTTCCAATTTCCTCAACTCTTTCCCGGAACAAGAGTATCATAAAGGGAACACTATTTTTGATAGACTTAAACAATTTCTTTCTAGACATAAGAAAATTTGTTTTAGCCATACCTTCTCTCCTTGTAACCTCATCCATAGCAATTTGCTTTCGATCTGGTGGTGTTATTTTGATGTCTCTTCCTTCTAACTTGAAAGAATATTGATTGGTGTAACCATCATGCATAAATTTTTGGTCAAATTGCCACGGTCTTCCCAAAAGTAAGTGGCTAGCACTCATATGAACATGACACGATTCAAGTAGGGGAAAATAGGAAGAAGGAAGAAAATAAGAGAAGGGGTTCTCGGAAAGGAGGGAAACCGAGAAGGAGGGTTTGGAGGTTGTTTTGTGGAGGTGGCTTTGTATTGGAGAAATGGAAGCAGGGGCTGAAATTTAAAAAGTTTAACAGTGAGTCGAATAGGAAAGTGTAGTTCGGCAGGAAGAGGGAATTAGAAGCCCAATTTTGGTGTATTCTTTGGTAGATGAATGAAGAATATAATCTCCAAATTTGAGAGAATTTGGATCACGGATGAGGGATATATGATGAAGGAAGTGGAAGTGACTCAAATCTGCCGGGAAATTGGAAATCGGAGAAATGGTCGGAAAATGGAGGGGAAAACGACATGGATGAAGAGCTAATGAATTGCAAACTCACCCTAATGACCACGAGGAGTTTCTGGAGCGTTGTAGCATGGCCTAGCTTCTCTAGATCGGAAGAGAAGCCAACAACCAAGGAAAATAAACTTTCTCGGTTGGCTGGATATAACTCACCAGTGCCGGAGAAGATTTGAGGAGCTGAGGAGAATTCAAGAGAATTCAAGAAAACTCAAAGTTTCTATTAACCAAAGCTGCTTACAAATGTTTCAGGAGAGGGTTTATGATACCTCCCAAAAAGAAGAGAAAATTTGCCAATTGGTTGAGTCACCAAACCTTAAATAAAAATGGCATATGCATGACTCTAAAATTTAAATAAAAATTAATTCTAGATATCCTTCAGCTAACCCACGAAATCTTCAAGGAAAATGGGACCACTTTAAGTGGGAGAGAGAGGGAAGAAATTAAAAGTGGACCCCCTTGCATGAGACCCATGAAACCCATGCAAAAACCACTAGAAACCTACAAAACCCATGTCATACCCAGCAATACCCACGTCACACCCAATGTGAGAATTATTCAGCAATGAAATAAACCTAAACCATGAGTAAAGTTTGTAATTAAAATGAACTTGCATGTGCCTTGCAAGGTTTAGGTGCCGGGTGGCTCAGTTGGCCCAATTTCTTCAAACCAGGTAAGTAGTTTCCCGAGCAGTTTTCTTCTTGCACTGACCTCTCTGTTATCAATTCAGTGGACATAGTAAACGGTGTCTAAATTTAATGTTCTACCACTCTCTAGAAAGCTTAAGAAGTTGGCCACCTTTCTTACGCAGACATCAACTTGCGTGAAAGGCCTGGAGGGCTGTCAAAACTGCGGAGGAAGTGTCGGAGGTCCAATTGTGCCGAAACCAAGTATTGTCTTCATGCTTTGACTTCAAAGGAAAGAATTGGAGCTGAACAAGGTTGAATTCTTCAATGATATAGGGAGCTACAAAATTAGAAAACACATTAGATTAATATTCATGGAAAGAGAATTTTTGGGCCCTCCATATCATTTCAAAACCACATCACATAATACCGTGTCTTTGTTGCCTCCAATAGAGAGCTCACATTGCACTTGTTTGGTCACTTTGAGGTCATCTTTATCATTCAGCCACCTCAATTTTTAAGGGCTTGGATGTGTCATAGTTTCAAGCCCCAATTTTTCTACAAGTTCATAAGAGACTACATTAGTTAAACTACCTCCATCAATAATAAGAGAATATACCTTTCCCTTAATGAGGCATCTACTATGGAAGATATTCTCCTTTTGATCTTTACTTCGGGCATGAGAAGTCAATACCTGCTGAATCACCATAACTAAGGAACCCTCTTGAGAAAATTGTGTCTCTACTTCATTTTCTTGGTCTCTTTCTATCTCTTCTACCGCTTCATCTTCACTTTCTACATCATTAGTGCCCTCCCTTAGGGTCATTACCCTTTTTTTTGGGCATTGTCAAGCAATGTGGCCTAAACTGAGACATTTAAAACATTTGATTTCTTGTGCTTCTCCATTCGTCTTTTGAGACCACGACTTGATAGATGTAGATTTTTCTTTCACCTTTGCTAGAAGTGTATAAGAATTGTTAGCTTTAGGGGTGTACCGCTCACCTTTGCTCTTCACTTGCCGCTCCACTTTCATGGCAAGTTGTATGGCATCATCCATTGAATGTAGTGGTTGCAACTCCACTATGTCTTCGATTTCTTTATTTACGCCTCTTAGAAACCTGGCTATAATTTGTTCTTCAGGTTCATTAAGATCACATCGAATTCTAAGATTTTCAAACTCGGTTAAATAATCTCCCTCAGATTGATACCTTAATGTTTCTCATGTCATCATTACTGTTGAAATGCTCATGCACATCATAATCTCCCTCGGATTCATCGATAGCTGGACATTTTGAAGCAAATAAGCCACCTCCGAGTTTTCTCTTTGGAAACGGGGTTGGAGGAACTCTCATAGTGGGTGGCTTAGCATCCAACCTTTGCTATAACAGCTCAAGCTTCTTATTAATTTCATCAATTTGTCCTTGGTAGCTAGATTCAGCTACCTCGTCGATTGGTGTGGTAGTAGGGTGGTTTTTGTTGGATGGTTTCTCGGCTGTTTTGGTGTGAAGCTCCACTTCGAGTCATCAACACCTAATTGCAAGTGTATCAAGATAACCAAAGTAGAAATGGAAGTGTGGGAAGGAATTTTAAGCTCTGATACCAAATGACACGAAATTGAAAATGGAAGGACGGTTTTTGTGAAGGTTGCCGATTTTATGGAGGTCAAAATTCGTTCGGGGATGATGAATTTATTGCTTATTTTCAGAGAGTTTGATGGAGGATAATGATCACGAAATGAAGGGAAGAGCTTTATGGAACTTGCTACTAACTTTTCTTTCTTGCAAGGATGACGGAAAATAACAAGAAAAACTCAACTTACTAGCTCGTAAGTAAGCTGAATTGAAGGTTCTTCTCGGACGGATGCAAATGACTTACCGGAGTTTAATAGGAAGGGAGCTTTGGAAATGAATTCCAAAGAAATGCACATGCACTCTAATTGCTACTAACCCTCCTCAAGTGAGGTATTTATGGACTCTAAGTAGATTGAAATTATAGCCACATTCAATTGAATGAATACACCAAAATATAGTGGCTACATTCAACTTGAAAAAAAAAACTAAATTCTAACAATTTGTTAGCAGCTAACTAACAACACATAGAGGAGAATAAACTTCATCAACGTGAAGGGAGAGGGTTGACTGCTAATCAAAAAGTAGAAACCCATAAAACCCATAAGAAACCCGAAAAACCCTTAAGAAACCCATAAAACCATAAGAAACCCATAAAAACTCATGTCATACCCATGTCATTCCATGTGCACAAAATTAAGTATGAAATGAGCTAATACTAAAGATAAAGTTTGTAAATAAAATAGTATTGCATGGGCCATGCAATGCTAGAAACTAGGTGCACTATCTTCTCAAGCTAGAAAACCAGGTTCACCATCTTCTCGAGTCCATTCACTTCTTCTCCTTGATCCATCCATGAAATAAGATGCTTGGGCTGGTCTTGATCATTAGAAGAAGGCTCCATGAATGATATTCTATTAGATGGGATCCCTGCAAAATGAACAAACAAATTAGGAAATCCTTTGGCTCGGCTTCGGGTGATGGCACCTTGAGGAAGGAGAACCCGAGGCATGTCAGCCTTGGAGACCAATTCTCTCTTTTTCCTTCAATTTTCTACTTTCTTTTACTAAAGCTCAATTCTCCATTTCCATCTTCTTTCTTCCTTTCTCTCTCACTCTCAGCACGAAATGGATGATCATCAGCCATCCTCACCCCCTTTTAGATAGGTTTTAGGGTAAAATTATCTTTTTGTACTACTTATCCTTAAAGAGATATGAGGACAAAATTACCATTTTGTCCTCATATGTCTCTTTAATAACTAAAATACTTCAATTATCATCAGTTAATCATACATACTTTAATTAACTATTCTAGATTAGTACTAAGCTAATCCTTAAGATTAACTTAATTAATCATGATTAATAAACCTTAATTACCCCTTAATCACTCACAAATTACACCTTAATCACCATTAGTCAGTAATTTGATTGTGATACGTGACACTTTCTTAATGCTCCACTACTTTAACATATAAAATCACAATTTAAATCTAATAATATTTTTTGATTAAAGTTTATTCAAATTATATCATTGATTAAGAAAGAAATGTAAGGTGGATGTAGCATGTCCTTAAAGTATCAAGTGTAATTTCATTTGCTATAATGTTTATGCTAATTATCTAATCCTAGCTTTTTCATCTTTTCTATTTAATTAATTATCTTGATTTATCTTAAAGGTAGAAATTTGTTTTTTTGGGACTTACACTTAATCGCAAAGACTAAAGTCTGAAGCCGTAATCCCAAAGCCCTATGCCATTACCCTAAGTCATCAGTCATAAAATCTAATGTCAAAGCTCAAAGCCCAAAGACCAAAGCCCTAGGTCCTAAGACCTAATTCAGAGGCCCTAATCCCAAAGTTTTAATCCCTAAGCTCTTAGCCCTAAGCCCTTAGCTCTAAGCCTAAAGCTGACAAGAAATGAAAAGGGAAAACCAATTTAGGGATGCAATTTGGATTGGAGCTTTAAGAAGGGGTTGAATGAATCACCTCAAAAATTGAATATAATCCCTTCAGCCAATTGTGAGATATCGAATCAAACAGTAGCTAGGGTTTGGAGGAGGGAGAAATTGAATTCAAAAATTGAGTTAGGGGACGAATCTTAGGCTGATTTTTGGAGGGGTGAGAGAGGGGTAAAAGATGATTGTAGCCTCAAAATTTGAAGAGTAATGATTGTGGGAACATGAAGATATGCTAAACAAAATCTCGGATGGTCAAGGCAGAATTTCAGGGTTTCACCGAATAGAGAATTCCAAATCGGGAATGATATTGAATCACTCTTCTCAATGAATGGGGGCGTCATTTTGGACGAGGTTGAGGATGAATCTGGAAAGATGGATGAGGAAGAGATCTCTCTAAAATTGAGAGAATTCCTTTGGGGAAAATGGGTGGTTTGGTCGGTAACCGAAAACACACCGGAAATCAACCCGAGGTGCTTAGATTTAGGAGAAATGATTCTCAAAATGAGAATGGGATGGATGAAGGAGCTAGGATCCACAATCTCACCCTAAGACCACGAAATGGCTGGAGAAAAGTGGTAAGGATTAATCGTTCGCTCGGAAAAACGATCAACTCCGGGGGGTTTGTCTCTCGATGGCCGGAAAACAAGTTTTCGGAGACCGAGTCTTTGAAGCGGAAAACTTCAAAGGGGAGAGATTGAATTTGAAAAGATAAATCTTTATTCAATCAAATCTGAGAATTACATTCAGCATAGCTAAGATTAAATAGGAAAACTAAGCAACATCACGTTCTTCATCGGACGGCCCAAAACATCTCCAAGAAGCACAATCCATGACATCAAAGATAGACCATGAGGAGCCTTCATGGGGCGCTCCTCCTCCAGCTCATTAAGCTTCTAGGAAATGTCCAAAATGCCCTCCCAAATAATAATTAGATAACTCTAGAATTTCACATGCAAATCCATGCAACAAATGCGTGAAAATTAAAAAAAAAAACCTCATAAGATTGTTTCCCGGGTAGTTGTGCTACCCTCTCTGTGTTAGCTGTAGTTGACTAAAAAAACGGCATCCAATTTTAACGCTCTACCTTTCATTGGAAAGCTTGCAAAGTTAGCTATCTTTCCTCAGAAGGAGTTGTTTTGATTTAAGGGCGCCAAGATCATCAAAAAAAGCCAAAAATCTTCGGGGGTCCATCTGAGCCAGGAGACCCTCTCGGGTTCTCATGCAACAAGCATCTTTCACCGAGATCAAATGCGGGTTCGGGTCTAGACTCCTCGGGTTTTGGTTGAAGTTCCGCCTCTTCTCCAAGCCAAGTTATAACATATTTTTGTCTTTCTTGATCTTTCAAAGTTGGCTTATAAATGTGGAAATCTTTAAGTATTTTTCCTACAAAATTAAAACACAAATTAGAAAATTCCCGAGCTCTGGCTCAGATGAGTGTTCCGCTCGGCATGCCAATCCATGGCATGTCAAAAGCCTTATACTTGAAGCTCTAAGCTCCAATCTCAAAGCCTTAAGCCTCATGTTGTAAGCTTTAGCCCTAAGCCCTAAGCCATAATCCCCAAAATCATAAGCTAAAACATCTATGCTAAAAGCCCTCAACCTCAATTCCAATGCCATTAGGCAAAACACCTAAGCCCTAAGCCCAAGGTTCAAAGTCCTAAGCCCTAATCCTCAATCCCAAAGCCAAAAGTTGTAAGTCTTAAGCCCTACATCTTGAGTCCTAAGCCGTGAGCCTAAATTCCTAACCTAAATCCCTGAACCCTGAACCCTAAGCTCTAACACCTAAAACCTAAGCCCTAAGACCTAAGACCTAAGCCCTAAGCCCTAAGCCTTAAGTACTAAGACCTAAGCACTAAGTTCTAAGCCTTAATCTCTGAGCCTAAAACCATAGGCCTTAAGCCTCAAAGACAAAGCCCAAATACCTAATTCCAAAGTCCTAAGCCTTAAGCCCCAATATAAAAGATTTAACTCTTATTCCTTTGGCAGTAAGTCCCAAGCCAAAACTCCTAAGCCCTACTCGTGAAGTCATAAGACCTAGCCCTAAGGCCTAAGGCCTAAGACCTAAAAGCTGAAAGCCTTAAGCCCTATTCGTGCCAGTTCGTGCCAGTTCGTGCCAGTTCCTAAGCCCTATTCGTGCCAGTTCCTAAGCCAAAAGCTGAAAGCCTTAAGCCCTAAGCTCTAAACCTTAAGCCATAAGCATTAGGCCATTGGCCCTAAGCATCCGTAAGACTTATTCCTAATGCCTTAACCCCAAGTCCTAAAGCTCAAAACCATCAGTTGTAAGACCTAAGTCCTAAGCCGTAAGCTACAAACCCTAAGCCTAAAGCCCTAAGCCTCCCAAAGTGCTTATCCTTAAGCCATAATCTCAAAGGCCTAATGACATGCCCGAGAGCCACCACCACCCGGAGGGCATGATAACCCGTGGCCGTGCAAGACAATTTGCTAACTTGTTTGCTGATTTTGCAGGTGTGACATTTCCTTTAATGGACCTCTTAGATGATCCCTCACCCCTTGACAAAGAGCTTCCAAAACATTGTTTGCATTGGGAATTTGAAGAGGAGAAGTTGACAACCGATGCCCAAAGCTCTTCTTGCCGAGACAACCTATCCGAGCCTCGGCCATGTCCAACCCCAAAAGAAAGGAAAGCCGACTTCACTTTGTCCACCATGGGAGAGGACGCTGTTCAACTGTGGTCCAAGAAGGATGCAAGTGATCATATCCATTTGTCAAGGGATAAGTGATGGGCCGAACCTTGCCAAAAATCCACTTCACTTAGAGCACGGATTGGAGCCCAATAAATCAAAGGAGAGGTTGGTCCAACAATGGAGGTTTGCTAGTTCGCCACTTTGAGAGTTTTTGCTTGTTTAGAGTACTTGTAAATTGTAATTATTCTAGTAGCTTGAAATGATGTATAGAGGTTGGTTCGGTTTGGATCAATTTGCTGGAAATTGGTTCGAATTGGACCAATTTATGCTCCATCATGTTGGAGCTTAAGGGAAATATTATTTCCCATGAAACTTAAGTTTGTAAAGTCTTTTAGACGTGGTTTAGGTTTGGGGAGTGTTTGAGTTGGGAGGCAAGTTGAAGGTGGGCCCCTTTTTCCCACCTACCTCCTACTTAGTCACTCATTAGTCCTAAATTTAGGTTTTTAATTGTTCTTGTCTTTTGTGTAAGTTCTAGGGGGTATGAATCCCTCCTACCACGTCTAATGAAGGCAGAAAAGAATTTGGTAAATTGCAGAAGCTTGAAGCTCTCTCAATCCTTCCCTTTTCTCATGGCAAGATTAGATTTTGGTGAGTAATATCCATAATCTTTCTTTGTCTTTGG
>QAOC01053250.1:248048-264844 GCA_003255005.1 Begonia fuchsioides | reverse complement strand
ACCGCTTGACCATGCGGTCGACCGAATAAACTCCCGAAAGTTATGCTATGTCGACCGACTGCAAATTGTGTCGACCGAACCTATTTAATTTTCCAACCTTTCTGAATAACATCATCCCATATACTTCTTAAACATTATTTTCTTCATCACCTTCAGCCTACTAATTTACTAATATCCACAATACTCTAATACCCTAACATTTAAGCATCTTTCATAAAAAGGTTTTAACCGCTTTCGTCTTAAAGTCACAAATCCTTAAAAGAGAATAAAATAAATAAAATAAAAAATAAAAATGAGGGTTGTTACATTCTACCCTCCTTAATAAAAATTTTGTCTTCAAAATTTAGACCTTAAACATTTCTGGATACTTTTCCTTCATTTCTTGTTCTCTTTCCCAGGTGGCTTCCTCCACATTATGATTTCTCCATAGAACCTTCACCAATGGAATTTGCTTGTTCCGCAACACCTTCATCTTCGTATCTAGTATCCTTATTGGCTGCTCCTCATAACTCATAGTTGGCTCTACTTCTATTTGCTCTGCTTCGATCACTTGGGATGGATCACGAATGCATTTCCTTAACATTGACACATGAAACACATTGTGAACACCTGCCAAGTATTCTGGTAATTGTAACATATAGGCCATGTTTCCCACTCTCTTCAAAATAATAAATAGCCCAATGAATCTCGGTGCCAACTTCACTTTCTGCCCAAATCTCATCATGCCCTTGAATGGCGAAACTTTCAAAAACACCTCATCTCCCTCCTTAAATTCTAGCGGTCTTCGTCGCCGATCGGCATAACTTTTCTGACGATCTTGGGCAGCCTTCATCCTTTGTTGTATGGTTTTCACTTGTTTCACCGTTTGTTGTATCATTTCAGGTCCATAGATTTTAATTTCTCCGGCATCATTCCAAAATAATGGAGACCTACATCTCCTTCCATACAACGCTTCAAATGGAGCCATACCAACAGACGATTGATAACTGTTGTTATATGAGAATTCCACTAGTGGTAACAATATGCTCCATGACTTCTGAAAATCCATAACACACACGCAACATATCCTCAAGGATTTGAATAGTCCTCTCAGTCTGCCCATCTGTTTGAGGATGAAATGCCGTGCTAAACGCCAACTCTGTTCCCATGGCTTTGTTCAAACTCTTTCAAAATCTTGAAGTAAACTTTGGATCTCTATCAGACACAATGGAAATTGGAATTCCATGTAATCTTACAATTTCTTGTACATATAACTCAGCATACTTTTCTACAGGAAATTTTGTTTTTACCGGAATAAAATGAGCAGATTTTGTTAAACGATCAATAATTACCCAAATGTTGTCATGACCTTTAATCGTTGTTGGCAATCCGACTACAAAATCCATAGAAATATGGTCCCACTTCCATTCCGGAATCACCAATGACTTTAGCATTCCTGCGGGCCTCTGATGTTCTGCCTTTACTTGTTGGCATACAACACATGATTCAATATATTTTGCTATATCCTTTTTCATTCCCGGCCACCAAAAACATTGTTTCAAGTCCTGATACATCTTTGTATTTCCTGGGTGAACCGAAAATTTTGAAGAGTGAGCTTCTCTCAATATCTCATTCCTCAATTCTCTGTTACGTGGAACATACCATCGATTGTGGAATTTAAGTATCCCCTCCTTTGAACATTGAAATTCAAAAGAATTTGGTAACTGCCCTTCCATAAACTGCATATATCTCAAATCCTCTTTTTGAGCTTCCCCAATTCTGTCCAACAAATTTGGTCTCACAGTTAGAGCAGCTAACTGCACTGTTAGATTTGATATAACTTCAATGTCTGCTCTTTGCAGCTCATTACAAATTTCTACCAAAATTTGCATCATCTCTGACTGCACTGCTACTGACTTCCTGCTCAGTGCGTCAGCTACCACATTAGCCTTTCCTGGATGATATTTAATTTCAAAATCGTAATCTTTAACAAATTCCAGCCATCGCCGCTGTCTTAAATTCAGCTCTTTTTGTGTGAAAAGATACTTGAGACTTTTCTGGTCCGTGAATATCTCACAATGACGTCCATATAAGTAATGCCTCCAGATCTTTAGGGCGAAGACTACTGCTGCCAACTCTAGACATGGGTAGGATAGTTCTTCTCATAATCTTTCAATTGTCGTGATGCATAAGCAATTGCCTTACTTTCTTGCATCAGCACACATCCTAAACCCATCAACGACGCATCACAAAATATGCTAAAATCTACATCTTCTATTGGAAGTATTAGCACTGGTGCTGGAGTTAACTTGTCCTTCAATAGTTGAAAGCTCTTTTCACAATCCTCTGACCACCAGAACTTTATGTTTTTCCTTGTTAATCGTGTCAATGGCGTGGCAATCTTAGAAAATCCTTTAATAAATCTTCTATAGTACCCTGCTAAACCAAGGAAACTTCGCACTTCAGTTACATTCTTTGGCTGTGGCCATTCACGAACAGCATGCACCTTTACTGGATCAACGAATACACCCTCTTTAGAAATCACGTGACCTAGAAAATTCACCTGATCTAACCAAAATTCGCATTTAGAGAATTTGGCATATAACTGATGTTGCTTCAATATACTTAAGACCATACTTAAATGCTCCTTATGTTCCTCTTCTGACTTAGAATACACCAGAATATCATTGATGAACACGATGACAAATTTATCGAGATATTCATGGAATACCAAATTCATAAGGTCCATAAACGCCGCTGGAGCATTTGTCAAACCGAACAACATTACCAGGAACTCGTAATGTCCATATCGGGTTCTGAATGCAGTCTTTGGAATATCTTTCTCCTTTACTCTTAACTGATAATATCCTGACCGTAAGTCAATCTTGGAAAATACCCGAGCACCCTGCAATTGATCAAACAGATCATCAATTCTAGGCAACGGATACTTATTCTTCACTGTCAATTTGTTTAATTCACGGTAGTCGATACACATCCTTAGAGTTCCATCCTTCTTCTTTACAAACAAAACAGGGGCTCCCCAGGGAGAAAAACTAGGGCGTATAAATCCCTTGTTCAACAACTCCTCTAACTGCCCATTTAGTTCCTTCATTTCTACTGGAGCCATTCGATACGGATTCTTTGATACCGGTGCCGCTCCGGGGTAAACGTCTACCATAAATTCGATTTCTCGATCAGGAGGTAGTCCGGGTAAATCATCCAAAAACACTTCTGAAAACTCCTGAACTACTGGAATCTCTTGCAACTTAAGATCAGGCTTCTTACGACAATCCACAATATTTGCAAGAAATCCCATACAACCACCCTTTAATAGTCTCCAAGCCCGTACTGCCGATACAATCGGTAATTGCTTTTTATTCCCTGTTGCTTGAAAATAAAAGGCATCTGACGTAGGAGGTTGGAAACTAACTATTCTAGTTCTGCAATTTATAGTTGCAAAATGTCGAACTAGCCAGTCCATCCCTAAAATAATTTCATACGCATTCATCTTCATTATAATAAACTCCACGCCCAACTTACGATCTTTAATTTGAACCCCACCATCTATAATTACTCTATCTAATAGTAGACGGTCACCTGAAGGTAGCATCACTTCATACAACTGCTCTGCCATCTCAGGTATCTGGTTCAACTTCTTAGAAAACTCTTCAAACATAAATGAATGCGTAGCTCCTGAATCTATCAATGAATAGGCACTAATTCCATCAATTAATAATGTACCTGCCACCATGGCCAGATGGTCCGCTTCCTCGGCATCGATCATTGCAAAAACACGACCAGCTATCCTCTTCTGTTCTGGTTTGTTTGGAAGTGCCTTCGGACAATCACGCGCCATGTGTCCCATCTCCTTACATCTGAAACAGCGTCCAGATCCAGCCATACACTCTCCCGCATGCTTCCGATCACACTTGGGACAGTCTAATATCGGCCCCAGACTTTTTACTTGCTTTCCTTTCCCTTGCTCGTTCAAATTTTCACTCGGCCTTTTCATCCCACGTGCTGGTTGCCATTGTTTACTCGGCTGCGGTTGGACTTCTCGAAAGAACCGTCTTTGGGATGTTCCCGGTTGTTGCTTCACCAACTTTGATTTTGCTTCCTCAAGGTCTAGAGCCTTGGAAACAACCTTTGAATATTGAGCATCCTCTGATCCCCAAGTCTTTATTCCTTTATAAATTTCTGGTTTCAATCCTTGCACGAACTGCTCAACTTTATCTTCATTGGTTGCCACCAGCTGTAGAGCAAACCTTGATAGGCCTTCAAATTTTCTCACATATTCAGCTACTGATCCCCAGTGCTTCAGTTACATGAACTCCATTTTCTTTTTATTCTGATCGGCTCTACTAAAATATTTGTCATAGAAAATTTTCTTGAATTGAGCCCATGTTAGTTCTTGCACATTGGTAGTTACCTCAACAGTATCCCACCAATTCCTTGCATCCATAGTCAGCAAGAAGGTTGCACAGTTGACTTTTTCTCCTTCCTCAATCTTAGCATATTGAAATATCTTCTCTAGAGAACGAATCCACTCTTCAGCCAACAAAGGGTCTATGGACTGTCCATTAAATGATGGAGGATTCATCTTCCTAAATCTCTCACAACTCAGTTCTCCAGCATTATGATTTCGTCCATTTCCTCCTTGCTCTTCTCGATTCATCATTCGCTCCAATTGTTGAAATTGGCGATTAACCAACCCTGATAGTTGGTTAATAGCAGCTTCGTTAGTTCCCTCCTCTGGACTATTTCTTCTTCCTCCCCTCATAGTCCTTCAATTACCAATCACATCGTTAGTACTCAAAAATAAGTACCTCTAGACTTTAATCCTTCTATAACATTAAAGTATGCAAATGATAACAGTTATTGAGTTGTCTATAAAACCGACTTAACCCGGTACACTAACCCTTTTGTTCCCTTATTCACTCGTGTGTGTTTTGCTCTGATACCATAATTGTAAAGACCCGATTCCCGTGCCGCAGCTTTCTGCCTTTACCTCACTTGCTTACTTACTTTACTTTACTTTGCTTACTCGCGGGCAGCCTGAGAACCTGTCCGTTACTACACTTACTTACTTACTTACATTACTTTGGTGGAAAACTCGTTACTTTAGTTTCTGAAAACTATCTTTTACTTTGTAAAATAGTTTACAAGGAAACCGTCAATGATAAAAAAAAACATACATTTGAATTCCACCTTTATCAAAAATACATAATCATTCAATTACGTAAACTTACAGCGGAAGACTATAGTTCAAAATACATTCACTCTAAAGTACTTTAAAATCCATCACACGAAAATAAGGGTATACATTTAATTACATCTCAAAACATTCAAAACATTTTTACAAAACAACTTTTGTGTGTCATACATCACTCCCCGTCGGTCATTGCTCAATAAACGGTATGATTTGGACACCTCTCTGTTCTAACTTGTTGATCGGTCATTGGCTCACTTTCCTCCATTATATTCCCTACATTGCAAAGCCTAAACTATGAGCCTAAAGCTCAGTAAGAGATATAACTATAAAATGCAATGCATGAGTATGCTATGTCGTTAAAACAATGCACAATTTCATTCACGTTTCTTAGGTTTCATGTTTTCTTTATCTTTGGAAATATTACAGGATCTCAAGAACACCCCCTCCACCTACTTCAACTTCTACTGATCGTGAGCTCACTACTTTACTACTTGAGGTGCTCAGGCCTGTAATAACCATTTACTTTACTTTACTGTTCTGATATTCAAGTTCTTAATTCATTGGAGACGAAACATAATTAGCGTCCCATACCACCAATTATATCTCGCTACCTCCAACTACATTGTAAAACATGCATGAAAATAGTTCGTAGACATTTTGTAAAACTATGATGCATGACCATATGAACATGAAAACATCTCTTAAATCATATGTCACATAACATGAAAATAAGCATACATCACCAAACATATCATGCGAACAAACATGCAGCACACATCCAACAATCATCCTAATCTTTGCAATGTAGTCCCACTTAAGGGCCAAATAATCTTAATGCTAACTTACCTTAGCAGCTAGGTTGAGTTGATCCACTTGAGTCTCCTTCTTAATCCAATCGATGGCTTAAACCTATTAATCATATGCGGATCAGAATTTGCATAAAGTCTTAACTTTATGTTCCAACTTTGAACATCTATAACTTCCTCTATATTGATCCATTATTGACGATTAAGATGTCAAATTGTTCCTTAAAGAGTCTACTATAACTTCTTAGAAGACACCAAATTCAGAAAACTAACGTATGTTGACTTACGTGGACAAAATAGAAGGCATTCACTGTTTGAACAGTGATTAGGTCGACATAAACCTATATGTGTCGACATAACTTAGCATAATGTGTCGACTGCTTATTCATGCGGTCGACCGAATCATTTACAGAGAGTTATTTTGTGTCGACCGGTTGAAAATATGTCGACCGGTGTTCTCCCAGTTTCCATCTACTAACTTGTAACATTCATAACTTTGTCTACAAACCTCCAATTTGAGTGATTCAAACGGCTATGAATTTTTCTAAGAGCCTACTTTAACTCTTATGAAGGTCATAAACTCAAATTCGTGCTACAATATGACCGAATCTCAAAAACCCTAACCTTGCATACAATCAACTGATTTTCTAACATTCTACTTGAAATCCTTCATTTTTTCCATCAATCCAACCAACATCATCCTTTTATCATTATTGAACCTACAAGAACTTTAAAGGATATGAAAATACCTTGAGCTTCAGCCTCCACGAAATATCAAAGCTCTTCACTTCAGTTCTCTTGAAGCATTCACTTTCTCACTCTTTTTTCCTCACAAAACTCTTTCTCTATCTCAATCTCACCCTCCTTTGATTTAGAGCACGAAACCTAGGGAGAAAGAGGGGGAGGAAAATTGTGGCTGGGAAGGAGAAATGCCAGCCAAGACCCACTTAAAGCCCTTTATCAATTAAAATCAATATTCCTTTTATGTCCACCAATTAGAATTTTGCTGATTTTGCTGACTTTTAAACTTATGTCGACATAAGTTCAACTATGTCGACATAATGAATTCCCGAAAGTTATGCTATGTCGACCGCTCCTCTATTGTGTCGACCGAACTTGAAGGTGTCGACCGCTTGACCATGCGGTCAACCGAATAAACTCCCGAAAGTTATGCTATGTCGACCGACTGCAAATTGTGTCGACCGAACTTATATAATTTTCCTGCCTTTCTGAATAACATCATCCCATAGACTTCTTAAACATTATTTTCTTCATCACCTTCAGCCTACTAATTTACTAATATCCACAATACTCTAATACCCTAACATTTAAGCATCTTTCATAAAAAGGTTTTAATCGCTTTCGTCTTAAAGTCACAAATCCTTAAAAGAGAATAAAATAAATAAAATAAAAAATAAAAATGAGGGTTGTTGCATTAGCAATTAGGAAACACATAATCAATGCCTTTTGATCACTACCTATAAATAAAACAACTATTAATTGTAACCCGAAATATTGTTCATTGTTTTGCAGCAAATTTAAAGTACCATAACTTATTATGTCCAACTTCAAATGTCTTCATTTCAAAGCTCAAATCTCGCCCAAGGTGTCTTGTTTAACGTGGAAAAAGGCTGTGGCTAGTAGATTAGTCTAACTTAAGTTTTTAACTCAAAACCTGAAACTGGATAGATTTTATAATTTTTAAACCACTTTAGAATAACATAAAAAATATGCACCAATTTATCTTATCTTTCATATATATTCACACCTAAGCCATTTTAGCATGATTATATATAATTTTTACAGAACCATCTACCATAACCTCCAAATTTTGTGCACTCAATATAGTGAAATATCATACTATAAATAAATACTCTAAAAACCCCAATTATTCTTTTACTATCCTATCCTTAATTAGAATTAGTCTACCACGCAAAACATAAATATTACCTCATGATTCTTAACTCAATAGTTCCTCTTGATGGGATGATCACTTCTTCTCAAGGACTTGGAGGCCAAATCTTTATCCTTCAACTTTAATTTTCACATTCTCTCTGAAACCGTTTCTCTAATTTTTCTCCTTGTTCACCCTTTCTCTCCATACAGCCACGAAAATGGCTTCTCCATTTTACTAGATAGGTTTTGGGAAGAATTTACCTTCTAGTCCAAATTATCTATCATGTTTACTATTTTATCTTTCTTAATCCATTTAATTGCTAAAATACCTTAATTATTGTCTTGAAAATATACATAGCTTAACTAATGAATTTAGATTTGTACTGAGATAATCTTTAAGATTTACTTAATTATTCATGATTAACAAACCTTAATTGCTCCTCAATCACTCACTAATTATTCTCTAATCAAAATTAGTCACTAATCAAATAGGGATACATGACACTTTTGTATTGCTTCTGTATCTAATAATATTCTTTGATTAAGATTTATGTAAGAAATATCATTGTTAAGAAGGAAATGTAAGGTGATTGTGACATATCCTTAAAGCATAAAGTGTAATTTTACTTACTATCATTTTTATGATAATTGTCTAACACTAGCTTTTTCATCTTTCCTCATTCAATTAATTATCTTAATTTATCATAAAAGTAGGTAACTTTTTGTTAGGTATTACAAATAAAAACTTGAATAAAGGAGCCAAAGCTCAGATACCAAATGATGTGAACCACACGTATATCAAACTCGAGACCCTTCAACAATGCACAAAAAGATACATGGATCGTCTTTGAATCAAGTACGAGGAACTTGACCCCAATCGAACCTTGCCGATAAAACTTAAGTTATCAAACAATGAGCTTTGACCCAGACCAAACTTGTCGGTAAGAATCAAAGCAATCAAGGTTGATTTATCAAGAATTAACTTGATGAAGATTGAATTCTTTGCAAAGAACCAAAGAGAAAAATCTCTTCAAATACTCAAGGTGAATTAATTATACAAATTATTTTCTATTACAATAACTTAGATGTCTTTAAATAGGCTACACACTTTCTAAACTAAAAACAAGTAAATTAGGAAATCAAAAGTAATTATGAAACTTAACTAAATAATAGCATAAAAGAAAGAACTTTTGGAATAGTTGTAAGGCACTTTTATTTCAGTAAACTGTGGATTTTTCCAGGCAAACAATGTCCAATTTTTATGATTCAGCCTATTCAAAAAAGGTATTGAAGGTATCCAAAAATTTGGTAAAGAAACTTTGTTAAATAACTTTGGAAAGGTTGTCGAATCAGCCAATAAATTCTTGTTGGTAAAGTAAAAGTTGTATTTAAGTAAAGTTGCATGTACTTTCTTATTTCCTTTGCCCCTTCAATATCTTGTAGTGGGCTCGGGCTCTTAGGCTTGTGTTCTCGACCCCCTTGCATGACATCAATATCTTCTTCAACACTTGACATAATAAGCGTTATGTTTTGATGTTGAACATATTCTTTTATTTTGATTTCCTCTACTAAACTACATAACATGTCATGCTTTTTCTTGATTATTAACCTTGTCATTGGGCTTCCAATTCCTAACCCAAAAGACCAAACTCCAAAGCCTTAACCCCTATGCCTTAAGCCATAAGTCCTAAGTCGTAGGCCCTTAATCCTAAGCCCAAGGCCAAATCTATAATCCCAAAGCTCTAAGCACAAAGTTCAAAGCCCCAAGTCTTTAGCCCTTAGCCTTAAACCTTAATCCTTAAGCATAAAAGCCAAAGTCCCCCCTCAGCTAGAAATCCTAACACTAAGCCACAAGATCTACTCTCGAAATCGTAAGCCCAAAGCTATAAGCCCCAAAATCCCTAAGACCTCATCCCTATCTGTAAGCTCGAAGCCTATGCCAAAAGCCTCAAACCCTAAGCTTAAATCCCTAAGCCCTAAAATTAAGCGCTAGGCCCTAATCTCAAAATCCTAAGTCCCAAGTGCTACACCTTAGCCCAAAGCTCTAAGCCATAAGGCTTAAGCCCTAATCATTAAGCATAAAGCTTAAAGCCAAATTCCTAATGCCCTAATCCCTAGCTCTAATCCCCAAGCACTAAGCCTAAGCCCAAAGCCCTCAACCCTAATCCCAAAGTTGTAAGCCAAAAGCCCTAAGCCATATACCTAAGCCCATAGTTCAAAGCTCTATGTCGTAAGCCCTAAGCTATTTACCTTCGTTCTTGACGAAAAAGGCTAAAGCCCTAAATTCTAAGCCTTAAGGCTAAAGCCCTAATGCCCAAGTCCTAACCTCTAAGCTTTAAGATAAAAGCCCTATGCTTTGAGTCGTAAGCCATAGCCCAAATTCGAAAGCTCTAAGCCCTAAGCCATTAGACTTAAGCTCTAAGCCCTAATCCTTAAGAACAAAACCAAGAGCCCTAAGGCCAAAACCCTAAGAAAAAATCCTTAAGCAATAATCCCAAAGCCCTCCCTTAAGCCTTAAGTTTTAAGCCCTAAGCTCGAAGCCTGATGCCCTAAGCCCTAAGCCTTAATCTCAAAGCCTTGTGTCCAAAGCCAAAAAACCAAAACCCGAAGTCCAAACTCAAAACCATAAACCAAAAGCCTAAGCTCTAACGTCTAATTATTATGGACTAATCACAAGCCTAAGCCCAATGCCCTAATCCCAAAGCCCAAAACCTTAAGCCCTAAGGCCAAAGCCTTAATCCCTTAGGTCAAAGCTATTAGCCCTAATCCTAAAGCTCTATGTCCAAAGGCCAAAGCACTAAGCCCCAACACCTAAGCCCTAAGTCGTAAGCTTACACAAAATTCCCTAAGACCAAAGTTGTAACAACCACATTTTTTGTTTATTTTGTAGGTTATCAATAGGGAAGTATGCATATATTTAAGGTGTTAAAAGTGTATAATTAAGAAGAAGCCTTTGTGTTAATTTTTTTTCGTCAAATATGCAGAATAAGCGATAAAAAATTATACAAATAGTATTTATTAAATTATTGGTTTAATTGGTTGATTACTATACATATCAAGATTAATGTATCTCTTAATTGATGTTTTAGGATTAAGGTTTTTTATTGAATGAACTGGACAACACTTATCTTATCTAGTTAAAAAGTAAAAGAATAAAAGTAAAATTTGATGGTGGCCCTCATACTTCTTAAAAAACCACCTCTTGCCTTACTATCTTTTTTTATGTGATGGTTGCTTGTTTGAGGAACCCACAAAATATTATAGCTCAGGATGAATTGGAGAACACTTATCTAGTACATAAAAGAAAGTAAAAAGATAAAATTAAAAGTTGGTGGTGGTACCTCATGCTTCTTGAAAAGCCAACTCTTGCTCCACCTTATGCATCTTGAAAAGCCATCTCTTGCACAACCTCATGCTTCTTGAAAAGCCACCTCTTGTTTTACTATCTCCCTTTTTTTGATGTGATGTGTGCTTCTTGGAGGAAGCCAGAAAATTTACAACTCTCTTCTAATCTCTCAAAATTAAAATAAGGTTAGAGAGATTTCTTATGAAATTGGAGGAATTTTAGGAAGTTTAAAAAAAGGTGTTTTTGTGCACTTTTAAGTGTGACAGGTAGAAGACCCGCGAATTAGAAGTTTAAATTTGAGTTTGTTTGTAGTCTTTTAGGTGAATAAAGAGCTTTAATCAAGTGTTACGATTGTGCCAAGGAATTGAGGTGAGTAGTGTGTGCATGTGTTTTAGTCGTGATAAGTCTACATTTCAAAGTACTAGGTTTCAATTATATTGATTGTGCTTAAAGTAATAATAAAAAATAATATGATTTCGTGGCATTTGTTTATCTGTTGTTGACACATGCTAGTGATGAGATAGAAGGTATAGATAAAATGTTACGATTTTGCACTGTAATATTCTCTTGAATGCGATTTAGTTGTTGTAGAGTTTATGCATGTATCATTCACGTTCATGCATCATTGTTTTATGAAAAATAACAAAAAGGGTTTCACATGCATAAACTTTCATTTACAACATAATGAATAAATAAAATTTAATGTATATCAGATTCGCTGTGAGACGGTATCATTGAAGGGTTGTCCCAAAAGAAGGGATGAAAGATATACCCTTTTCGCTAACTGCTTATAGAGTTCTCCAGCAAATCTATATGCATTTAAAAGAGAGAAAGATGATTAATATATGTAAGATTCGCTGTGAGGCAAGATTGAAGAAGGGTTGTCCCAAAAGAAGAAACATAAAGACATACCCTTTTTGCTACCCGCTTATAGGTCTCTAGCAAATCCATGGTTATCAAAAGAAAATGTATGAAAAGACCAAATGAAATGAACAAATTTATTTTTCATAATGCATTTCATATCATTTATAATATTATTTTATATTGCACTACTTATTGAACAATAGGCTCATTAGATGAACTTTGTAATGTAGGTAAGGATGATGATGAAGTTCATTTCGTTGATGATCACAATGGCAGGTGGTGAAGCTTTTCCATGGCAAGGATTTGCAATTACTATAGCAAATGTGACCGGTGGGAAAAGTTCTTAAATATTTTAAATGTTTATATAGCTTTGGATAACTATGTTCCAGTAAGTTGGTTGTAAAAGCAACGTCTTGAAAAACAAAATTTATGTAAAAACCTTGTTTGATGTATATAAATAAAAGTATTTCTATATAAAATATATTGATTACTTAATGTTTTACTTTATTACATGTATGAAACAATGGGTTCTTACTTTTGCAAAAGACTTCTGCTGTAAAGGATGAAAAATGCTTTTAAACAACAACATATGTATATACTAGAAAACAAAATGGGTGTGACAAAAGTTCAAAGCTCTGAGACCAAAGTTTAAAGCCCTAAGCGCTAACCCATCAGCCCAAAGACCAAAATGGGTGTGACAAAAGTTGAAAGCTCTGAGACCAAAGTTTAATGCCCTAAGCCCTAAGCCCTCAACCCAAAAACGTAAGCCCTAAGCAACAAGCTCTTAGCTTGAAGCCCTAAGCCAAAAGCTATCAGCCCGAAGCCCTAAGAGCTTAGACCAAACCTAAAGCCCAAAACACTAAGCTTGAAGCTGTAACCTCAAAGCTGTAAGCCCTAATACCTAACACCTAAGCCAAAAGCCCTAACCTCAAAGCCCTATGCACGAAGCACAAAGATCTAATCTTGAATCCCTAAGCAAAAAGCCCTTAGACCAAAGTTCAAAGCCTTGAGCCTTTAGCCCAAAAACCTATGACCGTAGCCCGAAGCCCTAATCCCTAAGCCCAAAGCCCTAAGTCCTAAGCCCAATTCCTTAACCTTTAAGTCCTATGCCTAAAGCTACAATTCGTAAGCCATAAGACTTGAGCCCTAAGCTATAAGCCATAAGCCCTAAGCTATAAACCATAAGTCCAATGCTCTAATCTCTTAGTTGAAAGCTCTGAGCAATAAACCCTAAGCCTGAATCCCTAAACCTAAGTCATCTCCCTTAAGGTCTAAGACCTAGTTCTTAAGCACAAAGCCTAAAGCCCTAAGCCCTAAGCCCTAAACTCTAAGCCAAAATCACTAAACCTCAGCCCAAAGTTCAAATCCCTAAATCTCGACCCTAAGGTCTAAGACCTAGTCCTTAAGCACATAGCCAAAAGCCCTAATCCCAAAAATCTCAAAGGCCTAAGCTATAATCCCTAATCTCTACACCCTAATTTTAATGTTGCCATTTTGTTCTTTGTAAACTTAAATAAATGTCATGCATTTAAATTTGACATTACTTGGAACAATAATGTGGTCACAACTGAGAAGTTCTTTGATATATAAACTTAGTTATTTTAACTTCTTTGCTCGAGCTCGTATCATAGGTCCTTCCATGTTTGCACCAGTTGTATTCACTTCTTCCTTTTGATCTTTGCGATGTCTTGATCACATGTGGTCCCCTCTTCACCAAAAGATAGCAAAGTTTGCGCCCAAAAATTGTCTCACATTGCCTTGCAAAAAATTCAAACGAAAGATAAAGATTTATGCAAAAATAAACCCTAAAATCAAGTGTTATATTTGAATTCTTCAAGAGAATATGCTCCCTTCTTCAAGGGCTACTGCTGCCATGGCTTTATTTCATGATTAGGAGGCTTGGGATCTAGTTTCTCTTCTATGGTTGTCGTCCAACTTCCTGTTTCCTTCAAATAGATTTCGGGCCTAGCCTTGACTTCAATTTGGCAAAGGCTTAGCTTTGATCTAGGTTGAATTATTTAGGGAATATGGAGCTACAAAATTAGAGTAGACATTATAAAAAATTTATGGCACGAGATTTGTTTTTGGGGAAAAAAAATGAAATCAGAGGCCATTTGGTCTTATGGCATAAGGAAAGAGCTTTTGGATTAGGGCTGAGTCTCAGTGCTTGGGCTTTCAGCTTAGGTATTATGGTGTAGGGCTTAGAGATTAAGGCTTAGGGCTTATGGCTTATGGTTTTAGGGCTTAGAACTTTGAAAATAGTGCTTAGGGCCTAGGGATTTGAGCGTAGGGCTTTGGCCTTTGGGATTTGAGCTTAGTTCTTAGGGCTTTAAGCTTATGGCTTGGGGTTTATGGGTTTGAAATTAAGACTTAGGGCTTTGGGCTTAGGGCTTAGTGCCTAGGTCTTAAGGCTTTGGGCTGTGGGCTTAGGGCTCAGGGCTTAAAGCTTCATACTTAGGGTTGATGACTTAGGAATTAGGGCTTATTTCTTAGTGGTATGGGCTTTAGTAATAGAGCTTATGTATTAACGCTAAGAGCTTTGGGCTTAGGGTTTAAGTGTTAGTGATTATGACTTACAAATTATGACTTAGGACATAGGACTTAGTACTTAAGGGTTTTGGGATTTTAGTTTAGGGCTTAAGGTTTTGAGCTTACCACATAGGACTTAGGCCATTGGGCGTAAGGCTTATGACTGAGGATTTAGAGCCTTAGGCTTACGGCTTTTGGTTTTGGGATTAATGCATAGCGTTTTGATCTTAGAGCTAGGGCTTAAGGCGAGCTTAGGGCCTAATGCTTCGGGCTTATGGATTAGGGTTTAAGGCATAGGGCTCTGGGTTAAGGCTATGGGCTCGGGTACTTGATCATCATCCTCTTCCATTATGCACCAAGGCTTCACATAAAGGGGTTGTGGTCCCTCCTTCGAAAATGATTTGTATGGAGGAGTGGTTTCGGGAACAAATTGGTTAAACATCCTTCTTCCTTTTGTTTTCACTAGTCTCTCCACTTTAATGGCAACTTGGACCAAGACATCAAACATATCCATTGGTTATAGCTCCACCATGTTTCTAATCTCCTCGTTCAAACCTCTCAAGAACTTTGCAATGATTTGTTCCTTGGATTCATGAAGGTCACACTGAATCCTAAGGGTCTCAAACTTGGTTAAATATTCATCTACTGATAGAAATTCTTGCCTCAAGATTTGTAGTTGGAGGAAAATTTCTTTTTTATAATGATTCGGCACAAACCTCTCCCTCATGAAAACTTTCATAGCCCTCCAAGTGGGAATGGCATCCTCACCATCACGCCTCCTTTGGGCCTTCAAAACATCCCACCAAAGGCTAGCATAGCCGGTTAACTCCAAGGACACCAATTGCATTTTTAACTTCTCCGAATAATTGTAACATTCAAATATTTCATCTACTTTTTCAACCCAATCAAAAAACGAATTTCCATCACAAGAAACATTAAATTTTGGAACGGTTACCTTGATGTGTCTCAACTCATCTTCTCAGTTTTGTTGCTCATGGTGACCGAAATAATCATCCGAGTAATGGCCTTTTGCTCTTCGGTTGATCTCGAATGTAGTGCAACCATTGAAGACATATTTCAAAACACATAAATTCAGAAGAAAGGGAAGGTGGGATGGGATGTTTGGCCCTGATACCAAATGACACGAAATAAGGGATGGCAATAATGGAAATATTTTGGATCGGCGGATTTTTAGGGATTACCCGAAAAATCAGATTCGGGATAAACTTTGGACGGGTAGATCTCACAAACGGGGGTGAGATTTTTAAGGAAGTTTGGAAGAGATCTTAAGAAATAAAATTAAAATATGGTCTCCAAAAATTACGGGATTCTCACCCACGGATTTAAAGATATGTTAACGATGGTGAAAACGGTTAAGGGGATAATTTAGGGTTTTCTCAGCAGATCCGAGAAAACGAGGATGAATTTGAAATGATCTAAACTTGTAAATGGGAATGAGTTTGGAGCTGAAATTTAGAGGTTTTCTAAATGAATAAGGGTATAAGAACACCTTAAAAGTTGGCAAAATTCTCATGGATGGTTTCAGAGTTGTGTAGGCGAGATGGAAGACGGATGCGGAATGACCGGATATGGGGATTTGCTGTAAAAGGTGGTTCCGCCTCCTTGGGTTTGATGTGCAACGGGAGCACATCATGGAACTAGCCCCGATGAGCACGCTTAATTTCAATAATTTTTGTGCTCATTTTCCACGAAGCTTACCTTTGGAAACAATGTCCGAGTCAAATCGGGAAAAGTCAAGAATTTTGCTTGGTGGGCGGCCGAGCAGGTCCTGCCACGACGCGCCCAGCGCGCCACTGCCCTGCCACGACGCGCCCAGCTCGCCACTGCCCGGCCACGACGCGCCAGGCGCCCAGCCCCACGACCACGACCCGACGGTCAGCGCCCAGCCTCCAGCCCACGACGCGCCCAGCAGCCCAGCCCGTGACACATCCGAGGCTCCCGACTGAGACAAGCCCGGGGCTCCCGGCCATGACACGCCCGGCTTCCAACCTCATGACCACGATCCGACGACCCATGAAACATTGGTCGTTGGTCTTGCCGAAGTCCACTAGGGCTTTGGCCCAAGAGAATAAGTGACCGACATGGGAGAACGCACGGTCCAAATCTTATGGATCGAGTGCTCGCCCATGGGCCCTTAATTTCG
>QAOC01053250.1:228127-245875 GCA_003255005.1 Begonia fuchsioides | reverse complement strand
GACACTTAGCATTTTCGGCCGTGCCAAAATCTTATGGAAGGAGCCATTTAGTGGGAAAATATCAACTAGAGAGATAAGGGAAGATTCGCACACGGAAAATCCCATGAAACTCGGTGATCCCGATCACATCGGGAAAATCCCGAGAATCTCGGGATTTCCTTCTAGCGCGCGCCCGGCAGCGCACACCAGCGCACCCGACAGCGCCCACCCGCGCGCGCACCCGACCGCGACCCGGCCGCGCCATCCAAGACGCTGACGCATTCCTTGAGCACCCGGATCCAGCTACGTACCGGCAACGACGACGCGCGCGCCCTATCACCCGGACCCGGCTACAACCAACAGCAAGCAATCCCACAAATCTCGCGCCACATCAACGATCCGCGCCTTCAAGATCCTCCACCGATTTGTGCCTTCACGATCCGAGACGTCCAACTTGATCGACGGCTTACGATTCTTACTTAGTAATTTCCTTTTATGTTTTTGTCTATTTAAGAGGCGCTTAGCCTCTATGAAACTTAGTGAATTTTTATCAATACAAGTGCTTCAAGCCTTTTTGATAATTCCCTCAAATCGTCGATCCTTCTTCAGTGCGTCACATCCGGCCAAGCCTTCGACAACCCGCGTCCGTGAAAGGTGAGTCATATCCGAACACGAACGAGGTCTACCTTTCTAAAACACTTAGATTGCTCAAGTGTTTTAGATCGACCGCACCACTCTCTCCTAAATTCCATCCCGTTTTCCCGAGCCATCAAACTTCCCTCACCACCGATTCCGGTCCATATTCTCCCCTCTGAGCCACCTTCGTTTTTATCCGAGCCATTCCATTATTCTCACCTTCAAACCACCTTATTTCCACCCCATTATACTTCCGCACCACAATTCCTTAAATCGCACCATCCAATTTTCCGACCGCCGTACGCGGTACCTCCTCCGGCCACGCGTACGCTCACCTCCCGATCACGGTGCGCCGCTCATCGATTGACAGCACATCAGGGTTTTGGTTGAAGTTCCGCCTCTTCTCCAAGCCAAGTTATAACATATTTGTCTTTCTTGATCTTCCAAAGTCGGCTTATAAATGTGAAAATCTTTAAGTATTTTTCCTACAAAATTAACACACAAATTAGAAAATTCCCGAGCTCGGGCTCGGATGAGTATTCCGTTCGGGATGCCAATCTGTGGCAAGTCAATAATGAAAGAAGTGATATGGTCATCTTAATAAATTTTTATCCCACTAATAACTCTTACAACACGATAATTCTTTTCATGAGACCATTTTCACTGTGCTGAAACTTGGAAGAGAATAAATGTTGTCGAAATAAAGCAAGCACCTCTATTGATAAAATAAGGAATAGGATATTTAAGAATTGGACATTGTGACACTATTATTTTTCATTTTTCAATTTAATTTAGGACTAAAATTGATCAGGTTACCCTAACTCTAACATACCCAAAGTTAAATTTAATGCAAGCAAATAAGTAGAAAGTATAAAACAAAAGTTGACATTTTCAATTCTACGGATGACAGAAAAAAATAATAAAGAATAAAGAAGCAAAAGAAAAGGAGAAAACAAATTTTTAAAGGCGATTTCAACTTGTTATGCCCCATCCTTGTGATAACAATAAATCCGCCAATTGAATTTTTTTGTGGATTTCAAATTAGTTCTTTGAGTATATCTTTTTATAATTTTTTGCAAAATAATTTATTCCCGTTAGGGTGGGCATATTAGGTAGACTAGCAGGCTTAATCGATTTGGATAGTTGCTAGGTGTAGTTTGGGTCCGTTCTATCCTCAAGAGGAAACATCACAGTTTGGATACCTCCAAAAGCAGCTAATAATGGTTTGGTTTCAATAGTGATGCCTAAAAATTACTAGAACCGGTCACTAATTCAACATGTAACCCCAACCCTACTTAATTTCCTGTCTTTTCCTTCTCTCCCTCCCTCTGTTAGTAATGAAATGGTGGTTGATTTGTTCCTCTCCCTCCCTATGTTAGTCATGAAATTGTTGTTATTTGTTCCGCAAAATGATGATCATAAGACAAGTAAAAGGAACCTGAACCAGATAAATTATTTTGCATAGTTACTTGTAACGAAAAAAATTAAAATTATAGTAGTTTCAAGTCATAATTAATCGAATGTACAACTATGGAAGGATATAATAAATTTAATATCTTCTTCTCCCTAGTTATCTTTGCCCAGACGTTTGTCCACAACATTAGGTGCTTTCAATGTGTCGTCAATAACAGCAAATGATAGCTCGTTCTCTTCGACTCCAAAATCTAGTCAAACACTTTGGTTATAAAATTATTGTAGTTTGTAGTCCCCGTGAAGGCAATATTGTTGTTGAGCAAGAAGGATTGAAAGGATTCTACTGCTAATGATGTCTCTTATGGAATGATGACTATTGACTGTGTTGTCTTGAATAATTCATAGTGAAACTCTGGAAGAGTAATTTAAAGATTAATTTATGAAAGGAATGCATAGATGAAACTCATGATAAATAAATCAAATGTAAAACTTATCTAAGAATATTAGTTAAAACAATTGAAAGAATTAAATTATGTAGGTTCCTATTTTTTTTTAAATAATAGTTTATTTTTTAATGAATTAACTATTCAATAGTCTTTATAAAAGACTATATTTAATGTTGATAAAAGATATCAAAGAACACTACATTTCTGTATTCATCTACATTGCTCAAGAACAGTCACAGCCAATATCAATACAAGCTGAGCTAGTAGATTTACAAGAATTCTAACGTCTTATTCAGCCATCTCGAGATGAATACTCGAAGAACAAGTTTTAAGGAGTTCTATTCCTACATTTCTTGCCGAGATTATTAGCAATCGTTTTTCTTTGTTAACAGCAAAATGTGGGAGGTTGAAACCTGGACGACACTTCTATTGTGAAATACTTGTTGAAATATGTGAAGAACTTTACTTGGTTTTTTCATGACTAATTTAGTTGTGGTTGATAGGCTTTCTATGCGTGCTCATTTACTTTTGTTGCCTCGTTCTTATTTTACAATAATGGTTGTTGGATATTTTGTTTAGAATGGTTACTAATTGTGTGGCTTATATTCTAAATTGATGGTGATTGTGATTCCATTTTATCGGAAAGTTTTGGAAAGCTTTATTTTGTTGTGGTGAATTACAAAATGTTTTGAATTTATTTAAGCAAAATTCCATCCCATTGTTAGTCCATAAACCTTAAATCCTTCTGCTGGTTTTATTTTCTACTAAGTTGAATATTTTTAGTTATTTTGATTATTTTGAGATTCTACTAGATTATTACTTTTAGTGAATATCTTTTAGACTTAGTCATCGTAGTTTTTTCATAATTTGGATTTGTAGGTAAAAATCTATGTATTCATTTTTGTGGATTTTTCTCTTACATCTTAACTGTTATATTTTGATGGTATGAGAAAATATTTTTATTATTTTATGGATCACATCTGCTAATATTTTTCATAACAGTTATTTAGTAGTGTAAATGTAATATAAGAAATAATGTGCTCCACCGTTTGAAGGCGTTTTTTCTTGTCTCCATAGGTCTAAATGTACATAATATAGTAATCCTTGTGAAGTTTGGGGAGATTAGCTGAATTTTACTCATACAAACAAATATGGCCGAGACATAAGTGCCATAATTTTGTTTTTTCTCGTGATTTTTGCTGCCATAGAACCTTGTTATGGTTTTTCCTAGCAGAACATATAATATATTCTATAATTTTTCTTTCAAATCATTTAGAGCACATTTAGATACCTTCATACTCCCTTTCTAAATCTTTACGATACATGAGGAGTTGTCTAGCATTCTTATTGTAATAAGATTTCATTTTAATTAGGTACATACCGTACATTTTGCACTATTCTAATCTAATCATCGTTCAGTTGCATTATAATTTGTATGCTACCTTCACCTTGTATATTGCATGGTTGATTATCCCCTAGAAGAACTTGTCCTTGTAGGCATTCCTTCAAATTTAGCAATTATTCCTTCGAATCCAGCACCCACATTACACTTAGATCTGCCTCAGAAGCAATTAAAACATCGGTTGATTCGTATACATCAGTAGCTAGAGATTCATCACCTTGATCTAGTTTTTTCTCATCCACTTTTTGTTTTCTCTAAAAGCAGTTTTTCTCGATATATCCTTCTTTATGACAAAAATAACACTTTCTTCACGGTCTTGGACTTCGATCGAGACTTGTTCTTGTGTTGTATTCGATCTCTAGACTGATCGGCCTCTTACAGTTAGGTCTTCTCCACTAGGATGCTCCACTGTAGTATTTCGCAGTTGTAGCAGCTTCGAGTTAAGAGTTGGTTTAACTTCATCTGTTTTGAGTATTTGCTTGCTATATAGCACTATATCTACAAAGTTGTCATAGTGTTTTAGTAACGAACTTAGGAGAATAATAGCTAGGGCATCAACATATTATACAAGCTCAAACCATTCTCTGATCTCTCTCGACAGCAACTTCCAACAACAAAGTTGTCTTCAAAGCAAGCTCTCTCTCAACATAAGTTTGTATAACCTAATCTTTCTCTCGCACTTATTAAGAAAGCATACACTCTCTAAGATCTAGCTCACGGCATCACATGACTTTTGCTCCTATTTATACTATAGTCGTCAGTCGAGCGAGCTGGCGAGTTGTCTCGCATGATTAGCTCGACATTGTACCAATCTGAGTCAAGCCTGGGATGCAGGCTCACAAGCTCGAGCGAGCGAGCTAGGCTCACAGGTTGGCTTGCGATGCTCGCACAATTTGAGCGTCACAAGCCTACACCCTCTTGAAAATTGATTGATCATCATAAGGGTCAAATGACATTTTCACCCGGAGAGGGAGCAAGAAGGTTGTACAACGTCGGTCGCTGCTGGGTAGGGGACGGCACTGATAAGAGTGCTTGAAATTGACGGGATCAATCAATCGAATGTTTGATGTTTGGAATCGCCATCCCCGATTGACGCCATTTTTGGTTGCCTCCAGTCAGCCGAATGTCGTCGCCGTTTGTCGTCTGTTTTCATCGTTGTTCTACATTGAATATCGATGACGTCGTCGTTTATCAAATTGAGAGTCAGAATCTTAAATTTTGCCGTCCAGCACTCTCTCTCTCTCTCTCTCTCTCACACACACACAAGCATGAAAATCAAGAAATGGTCCTACAGTCAGCACGTCAAAAAGGTCAAAATCAAAAAGTATAAAGGGGACATAGAAGGTGCTAAAAAAGAGGTAAAGAGTACAACTCTGATAGCCTCTGATGAGGAGGATCTATAAATTTGTTAAGATATGGTCACCTCATGACTAGTAAATCATGTTGGATATGTGACTGTGGGGCATCGTATCACATTACTGTGAAAGGAGAATATTTTACATTTTGCACCAATAGCAATTTTAGCATCGTCAAAATAAGGGACAATAACGTTTCCAAAATAATTGGAAGGTGTGACATCTGTATCAAGGCCTACACAGGTTCGAGTTAATGCATAAAGATGTCAGACATGTTTTGGATATTAGGCTGAATCTAATATTGGTAGTGCTCTCGATGACACCGGTTACAAGCGCAAATGACATGCCATGGATTGGCATGCCAAGCGGAGCAATCACCTGAGCCCGAGCTTGGAATTTTTCTAATATGTTTGTTAATTTTGTAGGAAAATTAATTGAAGAATTATACATTTCTAATCCAACTTTGGAGGATCAAACAATGTCAAAACACATGATAATTTGGCATGGATAAAAGGTGGATTTTCAACCAGAAAACGAGAGCTCCGGAATCAAGCCCGAACCTGAACCCGATTGAAGTATCACGTTGCATGGCGAGTTGGAGTCCCATGAAAAAGTGATCAAGGGTTCCACGACTCAAGTCACCAGCATTTACATGGATTGAAGGGATATTATCGCATTTTTAGCTTAATTTTTACGTGAATTTTACGTTGGATATTTGGAGAACCCAAGAGGGTTTCTCGGCTAGGTTTTATTTTGTTTATTTTTGTATGCTTGCATGGGGTGTTGCATGAGGAATTTTTGGCTAAGAGAAGGGTATTTTGGGCCAAGGAAGAAGGGAAAATTGGCTGAAGAGATTCAAGATCACGTGGCTTTCACATTCTTGCAATCTCATTGGTCCAATTTTCCCTCCTTTATTTCAATTTCCAGCATGCAAGTTGCATGCTTTTTGCCCTCAATTTTCCCTCCCTTTTTCCCACTCTTCTCAGCAGATAAAACCTCCCCCATTACGTGATTCTAAGGGCAATTTGGAATTTGAATTTTAGTAGCTTTTTCAGCTCTCCCTTCATCGGGCATTTTCCACTTTCAGCCGGTAGCCGAAAGTTCCTCCTGCCACCGTGGGTTCTTCAAGGGTTCCCTCCTCCGAGCTGGGGTTCTCTTTTTGCTTCAAAGTCTCCATCCTTCCACAAGGTCATAGGGTTAGCTTGAAGTCCATCAGCTCCTTCTTCCACCGTTGATTTCGTTTGATATTTCTTTTCTTCCGCCGGTTGTCAATTTCCGGCCACCGCTGAGCATTGTTACTGTTCCATTACATTCCGACCGATCCATCCACGTGATTTCCTTCATTTTTGGAGGACTATCACCTATTGTTATCCCAGAGTTCCACTAAAAATTTTAGCCTGAAACTCGATCTTATCGTTGAGTTAGCGCCGTCCAAATTCCAGTCCCGATTCTGGAATTATCGGATTATCGTTTTCCATATATCTTAATATGTTTCTCGCACTTCCTAAATCTAAACCCCCTCCATTCCGTGTTAGCAAATATGCTAATGGAAAATGGGAACTCAGCAAAGGCTTGCTAGTTGTAGTGAGGGGAGTTAAAGAATCTAGCTTGTACGTAAATCAAGTGACAGTAAAGGAATGCTGCATGACATAACTTATTAATGGAGTTATGGCACCGAGGCTTGGTCACATGAGTTTGAAAGGACTGATGCTACTTGGCAAGAGAGAATTTATGTCACATCCCAAAGATGAATTTTGGTCAAAGTGTATTCATTGTTTATTGAAAAAATATCATAGAGTTTTCTTTAAGAAGAATTCTAAATCAAGGAAACAAAAGGTATTGGCAGTCAAATATCCAAATGTATGTGGTCTCATGTCAACGAACACTCTAGGTGTGGCTTAATATACGATTACATTTATTGATGACTACTTCAAGAAAGCTTGGGCTTAGACACTCAAGACCAAAGATGAGGTGTAATACCCGAAAAGAAAATTGCTTACTTTTAAGATAATTAAAATATTTAAATAAATGTTAAAGATGAAAAAGCTAGGGTTAGAGAAATTAGCATCAAAATGATAGCAAGTAAAATTACACTTTATGCTTAAAGGATATGTCACCTTCACTAGATTTCCTCCTTAATCATTGATATTATTTGCATAAACCTTAGTCCAAGAATATTATTAGATACAAATATGATTTGGTAATTTAAAGTAGAGAAGCAATAAGAAAGTGTCACGTGTCCCTATTTGATTAGTGACTAATTGTGATTAAAGCATAATTAGTGAGTGATTAAGGGGTAATTAAGGTTTACTAATCATGATTAATTATGTTAATCTTAAGAATTAGCTTAGTACTAATCTAGATTAATTAATTAAAGTATGTATGATTAAATGGTGATAATTGTAGTATTTTAGCAATTAAAGAGACATATAAGGGCAAAATGGTAAACCTAAAAGGATAAGTTGGACTAAAAGGTAAATTCATCCTAAAATCTATCTGAAAAATGTGAGAAATGGCTGAGGATCAGCCATTTTCGTGGCTGTAGAGAGAGAAAGGGAGAAAAGGAGCAAAAAAGGGAGAAAGGGTTTTAGAGAGAAAGAGTGAAAATTGAAGGGGAATGAGTAGAAATTAGCTTCCAAACATTTGAGGAAAAGTGTTCCTCTCATCAAGAGGAATCTATTGAGCTAAAAATCATGAGGTAATATTTATGTTATGCGTGGATTAGATTAATTGTGATTAAGGATAGGATGGTTAAAGAATAATTATGTTTTTTTAGAGGATTTATTGATGGTATGATGATTAGCTATATTGAGTGCACAAAATTTGGACGTTATGGTGTATGGTTCTGTAAAAATGATATACAATCATGTTATAGTGGCTTAGGTGTGGATATATATAAAAGATAAAATGAATTAATTCATATTTGTCCATGTTATGCAAAAGTGGTTAAAAATTGGAAAATCTGTCCAGTTTCGGGTTTTGTATTCAAAACTTAAGTTAGACTAATTCACTGTCTAAGGCCTTTTCCCACGTTAAAACAGACACCTTGGGTGAGATTTGAGCTTAGGAATGAAGACATTTGGAGTTGTATATAATAAGTTATGATACTTTGAAGTTGCTGCAAAACAGTGAATAATATTTTGGGTTTCAATTAATAGTTGTTTTATTTATAGGTTATGAAGTGATTAAAAGGCATTGATTATGTGTTTCCTAATTGCTAAAGACCTACGGTAAGTAATGCTATGTTTGTGTTTTGCCTCTTTGGGCCTACACCATGAAGTGTTAGGTTATGCTTGTTTCTTATGACATGAATTGTTTAGTGTTTAGATAGAATATGTTGAATGATGGTATTTGGCTCAAAGATATGTTTTGAAGTGTTAATTTGGATTGATTTATGAATGTCATGTTTTTGGATAGCAAGTTGCAATTATGTTACTATCACAAAGATTTGGTTTATGTCAAAACGGAATAAGTATATGCTCCTAGCAATTGTTAAGTAGTTAAGCTAATGTAACTTACGAAATGTTATTGGAATTGATATTTACTATGATGTGATGAATTGTTATGTTTATGCTACACATGTTAATGATGTGCTTGGTACATCCATATTATGCATGTTCATGGGCATCTCATGCATCATGTTTTCAAGAAAGTTACGAACTATTTACATGCATGAGATTTCATATGAAACAGAATATGAAAATGGTTCATTCGGGTTGAGCTCGAATAACCAACGAAAGACGAAGATAAAAGAAAGAAAGAAAGAGAAAGTTACGTAAATGTCATTGGGAAGGGGTTTGAGTTGGCTGTCCCCTTAGGTGGACTCAAGTTTGTGGTCTCTCGTTCCTTGCCAGGAAGCCCCAATGATAAGGATTCATGAAAATTAAAGTAAAGAAATACCCAAAATGAAAAGAAAAGAAAATGTTTTACAAATTCATATCATGTTTGCATTCATCCATTTCATCCTTTACTTACTGAGCACTAGGCTTATAGATGAACTTTGTGGTGTAGGTGATGCTGACGTTCAGTTTACGAAGTGTTCCCATGACCGTCGCTACGTGGCTATTAGAATGATGTTGTCCTAGCAACGAACGAGAGGATTTTTATTTTAATGTATTTTAGAACGATCATGCAATCATGTATTCCTCCAAAAGAGATTTAAATTTTAATGTGATTCAAAGTTTTCCGCTGCTACGTTTTACAAATGCATGATCGTAAATCAAAAATTTTATCATCTTTTTATGAAAAGAAAAGTTTACGAAACGGTACGCTACTGGGCGTTACATGAGGTGTGTAACATTGTCTAGACATTTTCATGTTTTCACGGAACGTGAAACTAGAAAGAAGTTGAAATGCATTTTCATAGATAATGATGGAAAATACATGAGATCATTTGATGAGTACTGCGAGATGCACAGAATCAGTCATGAAGGATTAGTTCCAAAGACTCCACGACAAAACGATGTTGCAGAACAGATAGACAAAATGGCTACTGAAAAAATACAATATATGCTCTCACATTTGAAATGGATAGATGTCATGTGAGATGAATTGACATCATTGCATGAAAACTATAATTATGAGTTGGTTGTATGGAGGCAAAAGATACTAAGAACAAATGAGTTTACATACTCAAATTTGAAGACAAAACTTCACAACCAAGGGTAAAGTGCAACTAATTGTGGCCTCACGACAATGATATGAGAAGTTTGATTTATTTATGGTACATCAGAGATATAGAAAAACTTCATCAAATTATTGAGTATTCGTGAAATGGTTCACAGATGGTATATTCATTATCCTCTTACTTAAGTCGATGGCCTAAACAAAGTAGTGTTTTCAAAACCGAATCGGCATCTGTCTCCTCCTCCTACTTGGAGCCTGGAGGGCTGCTTTTGTGTCTTTTGAAATGTAGACAATAAACTCAATTAATTTTACCCTAACAAAGAGATTCTAATATTGTGCATTTAAGAAGTTTACGTATTTACGATAATAGTTGATGACCAATACAACGATAACATGAACAATGGTTCCCGTTTTGCACAAGTAGGAAATGCAATCGCCCTCGTTTTTAAACCGGCCCATGCAGTTCCCAATCTATAAAATTGAATTAGAACAAGTATTTTTAAAATCAGGATCCGAGCCGGGTTTGGCCATGTAAAAACTCTTGGTTCATTGGTTGGTTTCAAATTTAAGTAAAATTCAGTAAATTAATAATTTTAAAATAATTTTGATCGGCTTATTGGATTTTGACCCAAATTTTTGTTGAATTTTGAAACTAATCACTTTATAGCAGGTTTTTAACCAAGTTCAAGTTAGATTTTGATTGGTTTTAAGTCAAAATTTTGACCAATGGGTCGAGCTGGTTTTTACGGTTTTTTATCTAAAAAACCGTGACCTATATTATGAGCCATCATTTTTAACTATCTAGACCCTTTGATAATTTCTCTTTATGTAAACCCAAAAGCTACAAGCCAAAATGCTAAACCACAAATTTCAAAGTTCAAGTCTTAAGCCCTAGACCCTAAGCCCAATGCCCAGAGCCCAAAGCTCAAAGAACTAAATCCCTAAACCCAAAGAACCACAAATTCGAAAGGTCAAAAACAAAATTCAAAGCCTAACCTAAAGCACAAAGACCATCGCCAAAAGCCCCAAGCATAATGTCACATGCCTAAAGCCTAAAGCCTTAATCGTAAAGCCCTAAGGCCAATGCAAAAAGCCCTAAGACCAAAACCATAACCCTAAAGCCTAAATTCCTAAGCACTAAACCGAATACAAAAGTCATAAGCTAAAAGTTCAAGTCCATAAGCTATGAACCTAAATTCCAAAAGCCCAAAGTACAAAGCCTAAATCATTATACCCAAAACCAAGCCCAAACGCTAAAGCCGAATCCTAAGCCTTACGCCATAATCCAAAAGTGTTATGCCTAAAGCCCAAAGCTCAAAGCCAAAGTAAATGGGCCTTAATCCCTAAGCCCAAAGCCCAAAGCCAAAGATCTAAGTAAAAAAAAATCCCAAAGCCCTATGCCCAAAGATCTAAGCACAATGTGCAAAGCGCATTGGCCAAAGCACAAAACCATATGCCTGAAGCCTAAAGCTCTAACCTCAAAGCCCTAAGGCCGAAATGCCAAAGTCGAAAACCATAAGCCATCAGCCTTAAGCGAAACCCAAAGCTCAAACCTCAAATCCCATGGTCGTATGCCAAAAGCCTAGTGCTCTATACCTTAAATCCTAAGCAAAAAGTCATAAGCCTAAAGACCAAAGCACAAAGCCATATGACCTAAGCCAAAAGCCATAGTAATAAGCCCTAATCGTAAAACAGAAAGCCTAAAGTCCAAAGCAATAATCTAAAGACCTACTCCAAAAGCCCAGGGCCCATATCTCTTAACCCCAACTCACAAGCCCAATGCCCAAAGCCCATAGTTCAAAATCCTGAGGCCAAAGAGCAAAGCCCTAAGTCCTAAGCCAAAATCTCAGAGCTCTAAGCACAAAGTACAAAGCTCAAAGCCGAAGCCCCAAATCCAAAAGCCAAAAACCCAAAGCCCTAAGCTCTAAGACCTTATCCCAATGCAAAAAACTCAAAACCATAAGCCCAAGCACAAAGCAAAAAGATCAAAGCTCAAACTTCTATACCGAAAGTGTAAAGCTCTAAGCCCAAATCATAAATCCCTAAGACAAATCTTAAGTCCTAAGCCCAAAGGTTAAATGTCACAATACAAAGCCTAAGCTCTAACAAGATGCTCATAGCCCAAAGCTTTAAACCAAAAGCCCAAAGCTTAAAGTGCAAAGGTTGAAGCTTTAGGCCCAAAAACATAATTCCAAAGCCCAAACCCAAAACATAAATACCTAAGCCCAAAGCCCTAAGTTCTATGCACAAAGCTTGAAGTTTGAAGCCCAAATTTAAAAAATTAAAAAAATTATGACCAAAGCCAAAAGCGCCAAGCCCTGAACTCTAACCCCAAATTGCGAATCCCAAAGTCCAAAGCACAAAGCTTTAAGCCCTAAGCACGATGCCCAAACATTAAAACTCAAAACTTAACACCTGAATCCAAAAATCCCAAAGCCTAAAGACCAACACCTAAGTTATTGGTACGACCTTACAAGAAGAAAGTCATGGTCCAAAAATATAATCACACATGATAACTTGCTTATCTAAGTCATTCTACAACACTATGGACTGAAAATGAATGTTCAAAATTAAGTTACACCAAGATGGATGTACAAAAAAATTATGAGAAGCCAAAGACTATGATAAGGGCTTTGATAATGTAGAGACCTTTATTGCAATGGTACAACGAGCCATTTTTGGCGATTTGTAATGTAAAAGTAAGGACAACTCAATATACTATTGGAGGCGAGGGTATATCGCATACAAGTGGTAATGCACAACCTTACATCATTTGTAAGAGTACAATTTGTATTATGTAAAGTAGAGTTAACATTGCTGCCAATACAATTTGTTATGGGTTGTAAACCTAAGGATAAATTTGTGAGAGGTTCAGCACAAAGCAAAAATAATAATATTGGCAGCACCAAAGGATCTTCAAATGATATTAGAGCCTCATCCCAATAAGAAGTGTGCCTCCTTGACGAGGTCGTCAAGTTGTCAAGAAAAAAATCTATGAAGACGTTTTCCCAAAACTTAAATATTGTACTAGGAATATTAGGACATATTACAAATAGTATCAGAGTCAAGCCTCATTTGAAAGCCTGCCCATGCCAAAGATTATGTCAAATTATCTTTAAGTAGGGTGATTTGTGACTACCCGCATTATGAAAGCAATAACCAATATGTAATTAATTGTGATGGCCAAGCCTATAATAGTGGGAATAAACAATCTCACATCGATTGGAATAGTCCTTCCCTTCACGTCTATATGTCAGTGTGGTTGCCATCGACAATTTTATAGTCACTGCTGAAGAAGGACGACACAATCATGAAGTTTTTTTATAGTGACGATGGTCTCCAATAAGATGAGGAGCAGAGAAGAATATATGTCCAACTCAAAAATTGTTGAGAAGATCCTCAAATACTAACTGGGAGATTCACATATGTTTTTGTGTCCATAGGAGAATCAAAAGACATTGATAACATGTCCATGGATGAATTGCAAAGTTTGTTGATGATGAATCAACAAAAGTTTTGAAGAATAAGTAATGAGAATGATGATCGAGTTTTAAAGGTCAAGAATCGTATTGGAATAAGCAACATAAGAAGAACACCATCATGAGGAAGGAGACGAGAAAAAGAGTGAACAACTTTCAACAAGGCAACTATTCAATGCTATATGAGTAACAACTAAGGACATTTCCTATACAATTGACCAAAATAGAACAACTACTGTGAATGACACATAAAGAATTATGTGAAGCAAAGAAAAAATATGCATACATCATAGATCCTGAATGTCGAAATCACATGTTTGGGAGTGAATATATGGTTTCAAGTTTGGATAGAACATTTTCACATACTGTCAAACTTGAAAACAATACTAAAGTAGAGGTAAGTGGAAACATAGTTGTGAAACTATCAAATGACCTATGTTATTGGTGAATTTCATTGTGTACATGAGCCTAAAAATAACCTTTTGAGTGTGGGGGAGATTTAGGAAAAAAGATTGGCAATCCTATTTAAGAATGGATTTTGTAATATTTACAATCCGGAAAAAGGAAAATGGTTATGTGCATCAGGAGCAAACACAATGTTTCTTTTGCAAGCTAAATATCATGTCATGATCGAAGAAAAAAGGTTTCTCTGAATCAGCAGTACGAACTAGTCAAAAATCTAACACTATAGTTATGACCATCTAAACTACAACGATCTTCGTACATTGAAATACAAGAATATGGTGATTGGATTACACAAAAACTGTGTCTCTAAAATGTTACTTGCGAGACAAATCTGAAGGGCAATCGACGTGGAAGTCCAATTCTAACAATGAGTCAGTAGAGAGCGAATGAGAAATTGAATCTGGTTCATGAAAATCATAGATGATTTTTCTACAAAACCATAGACATATTTTTATTAGAAAAGCTAGAAAAATTCTACAAATTTAAGCATTTCTAAATACTTATGGAAAAAGAAATTGAAGTGTCCATTAAATACTTAAGGAAAAATAGAGGAGGAAAGTTTAATTATGTAAAATTTAATAACTTATGTAAGCAACATAGAGCGAAGAGACAATTAACCATAGAATAGACTTCACAACAAAATGGAGTCCTTGAACACAAAATTCGTACAACGATAAACTTAGTGACATATTGATGTGCCACGTGACAAATCTTGGACGAGTTACAATAGATTCTACTCTTAACAAGTAGAACCAGAGGCTTGCTCTCACAATAGTTGGATATGATGCACCAAACGGAGAAGAGCACTGGCACACTCACAAATGTAACTCACCAAGAGAAAAATGAAAGGTCGTTGTGAGAAACACTCAACAAATAAAAGAGCTCAGGGATTTCATTCACTAGGGATCAATAGAAATTACTAAGATCCAAGGCTGGTCCAAAAAGACCTTACAAAACATGCTTAGGAAGCTACCTTCATTGTGATGGATGAGATAGTTGCTTGTAACAGATGACACGACTCAAACGTTGTGTGCATTGATGATGCTTCCTGCTTTGCCAAGGCAAAGCATCAGTCTGCAAGACATAGGGACATGATATTTGCTTGCATCAGAGGGGCAGCCATTCAAAGGACATGTGTACATGCCCTTTGCTTGCATGCTTGCTAGGGTCACTTTACTCGGCCATCATCATGCACAAACGTGTGTCAGATGCAACCATCACAAATCACATCCAAAAAAGGGGTAGCTTTAATGTGATAAGGGCTCTTTCATCAACTTGGAGTGCCAACACGGGCTTTCAGGAGCCAAGAAGGCCAAGGCAAGATGCCTTAGGCACTGGGATGGGTTGAAGGGCCTTGGGATTGGCCGCACAAACTCATTGACTCAAGGGCAAGCCAAGTGATGTTGTGATAGGGCCTTTCCATACCTTCATATGTAACCACATCTATTACTTGATTTGCTAAGGCGTCACCTACAAAAAGATCACACAATTTAGTTACCTTCTTGGCTCAACTCCTTGTGTTGGCGCCCAACGGTAAAACCTCTTCACGTGCATTTTGTGGCACATCATGTCCTCTGGGCTGCTAAGGACTTGTTCTCAAATACATTGGGGCATCATCTCAATCAATTATGTCTTCATGAACTTAAGGAGACAGTTCTTGCACGTTGAAGGTGGTCGTGACACTGTATTCACTAGGTAGTTCCAACATGTAGGCACTATCCTTGATTCTTTCAACCACCTTGAAGGGACCACCAGTCCTAGGATGAAGCTATGATTTCCTTTGGTGCAGAAATCGCTCCTTTAAATGCAACCACACAAGATTGCTCGCTTTGAACACAACTTACTTTCTCCTTCGGTTGGCTTACCTCGCGTAGCTCTCATTCTTTTTCTTAATATTCTTTCTTACTTTTTTGTGTTCTTCCTTACTTGTTCGTGCAAGGACTTAATCAACTTGGCTTTCTTAGTAACCATAGGATTAAATAGATCTTTTGTGGGCATTAGGAAAAGATCCATCGTAGTATTTGGGTTGAGATCATAGACTACCTCAAACGTCATGAATTAAGTGGTGGAGTGCTTACTCTGATTATAGGCAAACTCCATGTTAGGGAGCAAGATATTCCAATCCTTTAGCCTTTTATTTATTATTTCGCTTAGGAGAGTACCTAAGGTTTTGTTCACCACCTCGGTTTTCCCATCTGTCTAAGGATGGAAAGCATTTCTAAATCACAGCTTCATGCCAAGTTATGCCCATAAAGTCTTCCAAAAGGTAATAAGGAACTTCGGGGTCCCAATCTGCCAAAATAGTTCGAGTGATTCCGTGTAGCATTTTGAGTGTGGTGCAATTCATGGTGTGAGCGACGATAATGCTTAAGTTCTTGATAAAATTTTGATAAAATGAGGCCAGGCTGTGGAAGCTTCTTACCTCTAAGATGTTCTTAGGATATGGCCATTCTTTGATAGCTTTAACTTTAGCCTCATCGACTTCTATGCTAGCATTAGAGACATTAAAGCCACGGAAATAAACCTTGCCCTAGTGTAGCGAGCACTTCTTAAAGTTCCCATATAGCTTTACCTTTCAAAGCATCTAAAATAACTATTGAAGGTGCTGTGATAGTATGTCTCAGATATAGACTAGAACTCTTCAAAATATACCATTATAAACTTGTCCAAAAAGTCTTTCAAGACGTGGTGCATCACTGGCATTAAGGTACTAGGGGCATTGAAAGGGCCAAATGGCATGACAAGTCACTCGTAAAGCCCATACTTGGTTTTGAAGGCAGTTTTCTACTTGTTCCCTTCCTTAGAATGAATCTGATAGTAGCTGCTTTTAAAATCCACCTTGAAAAATATCATAGAGCCAAGTAGCTCATCTAACATATTCTCTTGTAGAGGGATTGGGTGGCGATATTTGATTGTGATCTGGTTAATGGCTCAGCTATCTATGCACATCCACAGTACAATCTTTCTTAGAAACCAACAATGATGGAACGACACATGAGCTGAGTGATTCTCAGACATGCCCTTTTACCTATAATTCTTCCACTTCCCAAGTTAGCTCCTTAGTATCCCTGGGGATCATCTGATAGGCAGGCCTATTTGGTAGCACAACCTGGGGCTGCAAATTGATCTGGTGCTCTACCCCTTGCAGGGGTGGTGTAACACCCCTTTTTCTTTCTTTCCTTTTTTAACACTTGAAAAGCCGTGGTAAAATTGTTTTTTTTTCTTTGAAATCTTTAATTCGTATAAATTTTTTTCTCGAAAACACAGCGGAAGTCATTAAGTAAATAACAAACTCATTGTTACCATAATTCAAAATGCATTTCTAAAATGTGCTTCATTCATACATAGGGTTAGTTTACATATGTAATTAACATTTCACAAAACACATCTTAAAATATAGTACTTTCAAAATACATCAAAACTTCTTTCTTTCGTTCATTTCCACGGGTCGTCGCTTAACAGTGCATGCACAGCCCGAGCAAGCCTCCTCCACAACATTACATCACGTGGTGATAACTAAGTTCTTCACCTTTGTTTTCATCACCTACGTCACAAAGCTTATTCTAACGAACTTAAGGCTCAGTAAGAAATCGTATGAAGTGACATGCGTAACTTGAGCATGATTTTGTAAAACATGCATATTCATTTCGTTCTTTATTGAGTTATTCTTGCTTATTGATCCAGTTTTCCACCTCGTGGTTCTACCCAGTCCTCGTGACTGAGCTTTCCACCTCGTGGTTCTACCAATCATTTACATGTTCGGCTTTCCACCTCGTGGTTCTACCTAGTCCTCGTGACCGAGCTTTCCACCTCATGGTTCTACCTAGTCCTCGTGACCGAGCTTTCCACTTCGTGGTTCTACCTCATTAATTCGTTACGTACATTCATGCATAGAACTTTGAGGATTTTCAGAACGAGAGTTAGCACTAACGAGTTCCTCCCATCCC
>QAOC01053250.1:201485-225384 GCA_003255005.1 Begonia fuchsioides | reverse complement strand
CCCCCCCCCCCCCCCCCTAGGTTAATCTCGACCCTACACTCTCCACTTGGAAATCTTTCACACGATTTTGGAGAGGGTTTTTAATCCCTCCTCATCTCATTTGGTAAGCAGTTTTGATTAATTAAAATCATAGCTTGAAGCTCTCTTTGTTGAAAGTTATCTCTTAAAACTCGGTTGACCTCCAGTGAGTCATATCCAACCAACTATGAGCAGTTCTTGTTGGTTTTTGCTTTTCTTCTGAGCTAGAAAAAGTTAGGCCTTGCTGCATCTTTTCAGCCATCAACTTGGTGGACATTTGGATAAGGATGCATTTCACATAGCTCTTCTTCCATTCCTTTTGATCTCGTTTTTCTCATCCTCTTTGGTTACCATATTTTTTCATTCACTGACCCTCGATCACTTCTACACACACCAATTCAACATTAATTCATTTATTTGTGCTCTATTTTAGGATCTTATAACATACTCATTTTGTGAAAGATAGCCACCAATATCACTTAAATCCCATATTTGACACTGCCTTTTTTCCAGAAAGCCAAGAACAAAAACCCCTCCGACCACTAAAATACCCTCAGAGCCATAAAACCAAATCGCCTATCCTCAAAATTAAGCCCCTAACTCACCTTAATTTCATCCAAGACCACATTTTCTCTTTTACCATTTTCGGCAACCTTTGCCAAACAGCCCCTATTCTGATTACATACGGCTTTTGAACCTCAATGTTTGAGATTATTCACTTAACTCTTCCCTAAACCACCCCTCAAAATTCCAGCCTCAAATTAGTTCTCCAACCAGCCCAATTAAACCTCACAAACCAAGCCCAAAAACTGTTTTCTTACTTAGACCGAGCCATCACTTCAACATTCACTTGCCCTTAAATAACATTGTTTCCATATCATATTATTTTGTATTGAGCATACTATATTGCTTGGAAAGTTCTGATAACTTTGTTCAAACTATCGAGTTTGGTTTGGGTAAACTTTCTTTGGATAACTACAAAGAAAGGGTATCAACTTTGTGTTCTCGAAAATGTTTCAAACCTTTTTAAAGGTAGTTGTTACATTATGTTGTAATTAATTTAAAATTAGGATTTATAAATAAACCATCCAAGAAATACAAATATAATTGTTGATGCTTATCAGAATGTCTACACTCGTGCAACTAACAATGCCACCCGAACTCAAAAACGAAATCCCAAAATAAGGGTTTGAAATCTTTCATCTTGATCTAATTCAAGACACACTTCAAGAATTTCTTCATGATAGCTTTCAGTTCTTATCAAAGTTAAGTCTGGGTAAAGTTTATGCTTAATAACTATGGTTCCATCAACTTTTTAGATTGGGGTCTAGTTCCTCTTTTTTTCTAGAATCAATGGGCGTGAACTATGCGTGATTAAAAAATTTTGCAATTCTCTAAACTCAAGGTTTGCATCGGTTGATATTAGACCATTGGCTTCATTCAAGAAGCTATCTTTAGCTTTTTGTCAAAAAAAATACCAGGTTGATCAAAGTTAGATCTCCATCAATCTTTTATACTTTTCATCAAGTTCACAGCAAAAAAACCAGGTTGATCAAGATTTAGTTTTCGCTAAATTATGCTTTTCTTCAAGATTCGAATTCCCCATCGAAATATAATTTTGACCGTTATACTATTGTTACGATTTTCGATAATCCTTTTGTCAATTCTATTAAAGTTCATGTTTATTTTTTTCTCTTTATCTATTATTAGTTGATGAAAATATTGTTAGTATTGGGTCAAGTCTATTTCATACGCTTGAATTAATAATATCTCATGAGGGTTATTATAAATACGATAAATTTCATTAGATACCCTGAACATTTAAGCTATTTTCATCAGATATTTTGAATGATTTTTTCTAACAACTAACATCTACAAAATTTAGAAATATTGTATAACACTCTTTCGTTAAAATCTTGTTGATGCCATCCATATTGGTGTTCCTCACTTACAATTGTTTGCCATTTGCTCAACATATTATTAAACATAAAAGCTCGGGGTTGGAAGGAAGTGATTCAGTTTGGGTGGTCAAGAAAACAAAACCAAGCAACAACAAGAAGGATTTTATATTATTTGGTGAAGAAACCTTGAATTTTTACAGTTTAACTAGCGGAAGATAAGAAAAAAAAGAGGAAGGAACTTACCCAGTTTTCGTCCATTATCGGGATTTTTAAACAAAAACACAAGCATATAATCAATCCTGAGATTGAATCTCAGATACCCAAAAGAGAGAGCTTGTTCAATTCATTATTGTTAATAAAATTGCTCTTGTGGCTATCTACGAATTGAAAGCTCCTAATCACACATGGGTGTGTTCCCGACGGAAATCACAGGGAGGCAGTTGATATTGCTGATGTTGCTCACTCTAATATTGAGAATTGTACGTCGTACCAATCCATCAATGCTAAAAATTAACTATGTCGAGGGAAGAAATTGAACGATAAATAGAGTACTGTAATTCCATCAAAGCCGCAATAATAGTGAACATCGACAACCTTGAGTAAAGAATCGATATTTGAACGATATCATTGAAATTGGTAATAGTAGGGTGTTATACAACATTTGAAAATGTTTGAGATGTTGATTGAAAAATATTGGAATTTCAGGAATCTGCTAAAAATACCATAAACGTTCAGTATAACAATGAAGTTTACCCTTATCAATGTCAACCGAAAAGAAAGAGATGTAGGATTGAGATTAACCTAAGTGGGAGGGGGTGAATTAGGTTAACTAAACTTTTTCGTAAGTTCAAGGATTTAACAATTATCTCTTCTTGATTTAGTTATCAATTCAATATGAAAGCACAATCAACAATTATAAAAGTTGAGAGAGAGAGATATTAACACCAATCTGGTAACGCAGTTCGGCCAACCTTGCCTACGTCCGCGCTTCAAGGTACCTCCTTGAAGATCTTTCCCACTCAAACCTTGAGCTTCACTACGATTGACTTACGGGTGTCAATCAAACCTTTGACTCTTTTCTTGAAGGAGCGGCACCCCTTTTACAATGATTGTTCAAGGAAAACAAATACAATTTGTACGGTTACAAAAACCGACTCACTCAATCTCAAGAATGATATACACGTGTAGTAGTAGGATTTGAGAGAGTAAAAAGTTCTGGAATGAATTTGGCAACACTTCGGCATAGTTTTTCTCTTGTCAAAATCTTCTAGTCAAAATGAGCTTGCTTCATCTATTTATAGTTTACTTCTGAACTGCTGAAATGGGTCGACACACTCTGTTGGGGTTGACACATGCACTAACCGGTAGACACATAAAAAATATAGCCGTTAGAAGCTTATGGTTAGTTGGGTCGACATAACTTTTTATGCGGTCGACATAAACCTGAAGGATCCGTCTCTAGAAAATCTGGGGTCGACACATGTAGGTTGGGGTTGACACAAATCTGAAGGATCCGTCACTGGAAAATCTAGGGTCGACACATGTAGGTTGGGGTCGACAAAAATTGAACGTTGGAGTCAACATGTAAAGTGCAGGCTCAGCTTTGATGGGTCGACACATGGAATATTGTAGGGTCGATACAATGTCTTTTCTAGGGTCGACACAGATAATTTGGATGGGTCGACATGATTTGCACGCACACTGTCTTTCTTTGGGTCAACACAATTTGTATAGATGGGTCGACACAATTTGAACGTAAAGGTCGACATAAGTAATTTAGTTGGGTCGACACATTTTGTACGTTGGGCTGATTTTCTGGTCGACACAAGGAGTGAAAGACTCGGCGTCTGTTTTGAACAGGGGTCGACACAATAGACTGTGGGTCGACACAAAGTATTATGGGTAAGCTTCTGAATTTTATAAGGGTCGACGCAAGGTATTATGGGTCGACACAAAACACTGCACATACTTGAAATTTCTGCAGCACTTAAACAAATTGTTAGACTCTAATTGTACCCTTCAAAGAGGGTATTTCTCATGAATGGTTAAGTCTAATTTAAACATTGTAGAGTAGTTTATTTTATCTTTCATGCTTATCTTACATAGTTATCATCAAAAATAATTGATTGCTTTAAAAATACTTTTAAAGCCAACAAGAGACATTTTGAGAAAAAAATGATTTTAAAAATAAATTGTTGATCATCAAAAGGCTTGTGGATTTGAAATTTAAAGATGAAAAAAACATGATTAAAAATATATGTGAATTTTTTTTATTGGTAAATTAGTTGGGTAGGATGAAATTAAATATTGAAAATGAATTGCAGGCGTTGTTACTTTTAGGTAGTTTGCCCAATAGTTAGAAACGTTGGTGGTTTCATTGAGTACTTTTGCACTAGGTGGATTTTTTACCATGAAGAAAGTTAAATATAGTTTACTTCATAAAGAAGTAAGAAGAAAAAAAATGGTGAATCTTCTTTAGATGTTTTAGTTTTACATACGCCGGCAAGACCTCAAAAAATTAAGACTAGAAAACCACATAGACATGGTAAACAAGAAGCATTAAGACGAAAGTCTAAATTTAAAAAAAGATTTCATATGTTTTCAATGCGAAAAGTCAGGTCATATATGAAGAGTGTAGACTTTTAAAAAGATAACTTGTTGAAGGCAAGAAAGAGGAAAAGAGACTAATTTTGTAAACCTTAAGAGTGATGCAGGTATCGTCTCTAACGATAGTTATGTCAGTTTAGTTTGCCTGGATACTAATTGGGTCATTGATTTTAGCGCTTAGTTTCTGTTTATCCTTATGGTGATTTCTTCGTTACATATTCTTCAGGTGATTTTAGTAATGTCAAGATGATGAACAATAATACTTGAAAGACCATGGGTGTTGGGGACATATGTTTGTACACTAATCTTAGAAACAAGCTAATGCTCAGAGATGTAACACATATCTTAGATATTAGCCTAACTTAATCTTAATCGAAAAGCTAGATGATGATGAGTTTGGTAACTACTTTTGTGAAAGTATACGGAAGCTCGCTAGAAAATCTTTATCATCCTAAAAGAAAAAAAATGAATACATTCTATATCATGCAATCGAAGCTGCATAAATGAGAGACAAATGTTATCAGAAAGATGTAAACATTGATTATGGGACAAATGACTTGGTCTTATTAGTAAGAAGAATGTGGATATCCTTGGTAGGAAGAAATTCTTACCGAATTTATAAGGTATATCTGTTAAAACTTGTATTTATTGTATTGTTATAACAACGCACAAAGTTTCATTTTATACTTACCTACCACATAGAAAGTCAAATGTTCTTGATTTAATTCACACTTATATTTGTTTAATGTCAGATAAATCTCTTGAAAGTACGATTTATTTTGTGGTATTCATCAGTGATAACTCAAGGAAATTTTTGGGTAAACCTTTGAGAACCAAAAATCATATGTTTAACATCTTGAAAGTGTTTTTTGTAAGAATTGTAATGGAAACGAGAAAGAAGCTGAAGGAAATTAGAACTAATGATGATGACGAGTATGAGAAGCAATTTGAGAGATTTTGTAAAGCCAATGGTATCAGACTTCAGAAGACTCCAACTAAGACACCACAGTTGAACCATGTGGGTAAAAGAATGAACAAAATAATTGAAGAAAGAATCATATGTATATTTTCTCCTACTAAGCTTCAAAAGAGCTTTTAGGAAAATGCAATGCAAAGTAGATTAGATTTAATCAAGTTTTCTTTAGCTACATCTCTAGATGGTGATGTTCCTATCAGAGTATGAAATGAAAAAGACATCTCGTACAATTACTTGAGAGTATTTGGCTACTAGGCATTTTTTCATATTCGAGAGGATGAAAAATCCAAACTTGATGACAAGCGTAAAACATGTATTTTCTTGGGTTATGGTCGGGATGAGTTTGGTTAGAGACTATGCGATCCAGTGAGCAATATTTATTGAATGCTCATTTCTCCGTGTGCTTGGAAGCTTGTTCCAAGTGAGCACGAGCTAACTCTATATGTTGTCTCCACTCTTTGATCAAGTTGTAAGCTCCTGGATTCTTTCTATCATAAGGTTGGGTGTGACGTGGTTGGTTGCCTTCCGCACACAGTCTGAAATGAGGTTATTCCCCTAGAAGAACTTTTTTGACCATTGAAACAAAATTGGGCCACATCTATAAGACTTGGCAAATTTTTCTGATTTGTGCTTGGAAAATCGTTACAAGTGAGCACGAGCTAACACTACATTCTTTCTCTTGGATTCTTTCCATCATAGGGATAATCCAAAAGGTGCGACATAGTTGACTACCTTCCGCACACAGTCTAAAACGAGCTTATTCTCGTAGAAGAACATTTCTGACAATTAAAAAAAATTGTGCCACATCTTAGAGACTTGGCAAGTTTTTTTTATTTGTGTTGATGAAGTGCAGTAGATATTCCTCTAGCAAACTATTTAAGCATTTTGTTTGTCTGTCAGTTTGAGGATGACACCTACAAGATATGATTATGCTTGATCCAAGTAACCAAAAAAGTTATAGCCAAAAAGATCTGGTGAATCAAGTGTCTCTGTCATTGACAATATTTTGTGGAATTCCCCACAACTTTGTCATGTGTTTGAAAAAGAGTTGAGTCATCACTTCAACTAAGAAGTGTCTCGGTGTCGCGATGAAAGTAACATACTTTGAAAATCAGTCTACGATTACCAAAATTGATTCTGAATCATCTGCATAGGGAAGGTTTGAGATAGAGTCCAAAGAAACGCTTTCCCAAGGATTTTTGGGACCGATACTTGTTCTAGGAGGTCGGTGATCTTATAACTCTTGGTATTTTCTTGTTGGAACGTCAAACAAGTTTTTGTATACTGCACAACATCGGCTAGTAGTAAGCCCTCTTTGAGATAGCATTGTTGGCTTCAAAAGTGTTTTTAAAGCAATCAATTGTTTTTTATGATAACTATGTAAGATAAGCATGAAAGATAAAATAAACTACTTTACAATGTTTAAATTAGACTTAACCATTCATGAGAAATACCCTCTTTGAAGGGTACAATTAAAGTCTAACAATTTGTTTAAGTGCTCAGAAATTTCAAGTATATGCAGTGTTTCGTGTCGACCCATAATACCTTGTGTCGACCCTTATAAAATTCAGAAGCTTAACCATACATACTTTGTGTCGACCCACAATGTATTGTGTCGACCCTTGTTCAAAACAGAGGCCGAGTCTTTTATTCCTTGTGTCGACCAGAAAATCAGCCCAACGTACAAAATGTGTCGCAACTAAATTACTTATGTCGACCTTTACGTTCAAATTGTGTCGACCCATCTATACAAATTGTGTCGACCCAAAAAAAGGCAGTGCATCTTGCAAATCGTGTCGACCCATCCAAACTGTCTGTGTCGACCACAAATTTTCCAGAGACGGATCCTTCAGAGTTATGTCGACCGCACAGAAAGTTATGTCGACCCAACTGACTATAAGCTTCCAATGGCTATATTTTTTATGCGTCTACCGGCTAGTGCATGTGTCGACCCCAACAGCGTAATTCGACCCATTTCAGCAGTTCAGAAGTAAACTATAAATAGATGAAGCAAGCTCATTTTGACTAGAAGATTTTGACAAGAGAAAAACTATGCCGAAGTGTTGCCAAATTCATTCCAGAACTTTTTACTCTCTCAAATCCTACTACTACACGTGTATATCATTCTTGAGATTGAGTGAGTCGGTTTTTGTAACCGTACAAATTGTATTTGTTTTCCTTGAACAATCATTGTAAAAGGGGTGACGCTCCTTCAAGAAAAGAGTCAAAGGGTTGATTGACACCCGTAAGTCAATCGTAGTGAAGCTCAAGGTTTGAGCGAAAAAGATCTTCAAGGAGGTACCTTAAAGTGCAGACGTAGGCAAGTTTGGCCGAACCGCATTACCAAACCGGTGTCATTCTCTTTACTCTAAACTCTTAGTTATTTTTTTAAGAATTCCGCACTAGAGTTTGGAAATAACTAAACAATTCACACGAATTTGACTTAGTAATTTAAAAGTTTAGTTAACCTAATTCACTCCCCCCACTTAGGTTAATCTCGATCCTACAATTGGTATCAGAGCAAGGTTAGATAGAAATTTTCTGTAAGTTAGATATTATATTGTGCTTATTTACGATGGCTTTTAATATGAACAACTCACACACAGAGGGTCAATCTATTACTAGACTCTCACTCTTTGATGGAAATAACTGTGTATTGGAAAACTAAGATGAGAATCTTTGTCCAAGCTATGGACTATAGCGTATGAAATATAATTGAAAATGGTCCATACATGCCAATCAAAACTGAGAATGACATTAATTACCCAAACCGAGGAATGAATATGATGAGAATGACTTAAGAAAATTAAGTCTAAATGCCAAAGCAATGAACACCATGTACTGTGCCTTAAATGGTGATGAATTCAATAGAGTACAAGGTTGTGATAATGCTCGAGAAATTTGGCGATTAGTCGAGGTAACCCAAGAAGGGACTAACCAAGTAAAAGAAAACAATTAAGTATGCTTGTGCATGAATATGAATTGTTTTCTATGCAAAGTGATGAATTGGTTAGTTCCATGTTTACAAGGTTTACTAACATTACTAATGGGTTGAAAGTGCTTGGTAAATATTATTCAGACGAAGAATGTGTTAGGAAAATTCTTCGAGTTCTTCCAAGAGCATGGCAACCAAAAGTAACCGCCATCCAAGAGGCTAAAGACCTCAAGACTTTGAAAGTTGAGGAACTCATCGGATCTCTAATGACTCATGAGATCACGATGAAAGCCAATGAGAAGGAGGCAATTAAGGAGAAGGAACTAACTAAGAGAAAAGACATCGCTCTTAAGGCATCATCTAGTAATCAAGCCAAGTCCGAGAGTGATGAAGAGGATGATGAAGATGTCGCCCTCATTACAAGGAAATTCAAGAGGTTCCTTCAAAGAAAAAGGATGAAAGGAAAGGAGTTCCCAAGAAAAGAGAAGCATCCTAAGGAAAAGGAGAAAGAGCTTAAATGCTATGAGTGTGGAAAGCAAGGACATTTCAAATCCGACTGTCCACAAGCAAAGAGACATCCCAAGGCTTACAAGAAGAAAGTCGTGAAAGCAACTTGGGATGACAGTGATTCGTCAAGCTCCTCATCCGAAGACGAGGAGATAGATAACATGTGCTTCATGGCCAAGGAGGACAAGGTACTTGACTCCTTTAGTGATATAGAAAATTCAGATGAGGATAATGAATTTTTTGATGCTTCCAATGACTTGCTTAACGATTTCAATATCTTGAAATCTAAGTATAAGCAATTGAAAAAGGAACATGCCATGTTGACAAAAGAGCATGAGAGTAAAGTTAATCCCTTGGAAAAAGAAATGAGTAGATTAAAGAGGGAAAATAATGATTTGAATGGCATATTTCTGAAGTTTACTAATGGAAGCAAAAATTTAAACATGCTTCTTGGTAAACAAAGAATAACCCTAGATAAAGCAGGCATAGGTTATGAATCCTTCCAGAAGAAAAAGAAGTATGAAAACTTCTTTGAAAAACCAAAACCTTGCCATGTATGTAATAAAATAGGTCATACCTCCTTTGTATGTCCTTTGAAATTAAGAGACAAAAATCAAAGGCTTGTTCAAAAATAGGTTCCCAAAGGAACCAATGCTAACCCTCTAGGACTCAAAATGGTTTGGGTACCTAAAAAGAACACTTAATTCTCCTTGTGTAGGTGGAAGTCTCTCATGCAAAGAATCTCTGGTACCTCGATAGTGGATGTTCGAGGCATATGACGGGAGACCCTTCAAGGTTTACTTCCATCAAGCAAAAGAAGGGGAATGTCACTTTTGGAGGAAATAAAAAAGGGAAGATAATTGGTATTGGCAATATCGGTAATCCATCTGCCCCTATTATTGAAAATGCCCTTTTAGTTGACGGTTTAAAGCATAATTTATTAAGCATTAGTCACCTTTGTGATAAGGGGATATAGGATATTTTTTTAATCCAAATCTTGCTTAATAGAAGATAGCTCAAGGTTGAGGAATCTATGCATATCATTTTTTATGAATCACCTCTCTTGTTAGAAAATATGAACAAAGTTGAGGAACTTATAAGAGACATAGATTCTTTATCTCTAGAAGAAAATGAGAAAGATTCTCTTGAGGTTACCCCCTCTGAAACTCCTCTAAACAACCTAGAAGTGGGTACAAATGGTGACCCTATTAGAGAACTTCCTAAGGAATGGAGATACTCCAAAGACCATCCATTAGAAAATGTGGTTGGTGATCCCTCATTGGGCGTGAAAACTAGAGCCTCCCTTAGGAACTTGTGTACTAATGTAGCATTTATTTCTCAAGTGGAGCCTAAGAAATTTGATGAGGCCATATTGAATGAAAATTGGATAATGGCCATGTAAGAGGAACTAAATCAATTTGAGAGAAACCAAGTATGGGAGTTAGTTCCTAGGCCTAATGATCGCACCATCATTGTAACTAAATGGGTATTCAAGAATAAACTAGATGAACATGGTGTTGTCATTAGAAGCAAGGAAAGATTGGTTGCAAAAGGATACAATCAAGAAGAGGAGATAGATTTTGAAGAAACATTTGCACCAGTAGCACGAATGGAGTCAATTTGCATGCTACTTGCCTATGCGTGCCAGAAAAATTTCACTCTATTTCAAATGGACGTTAAGAGTGCCTTCCTAAATGGTTATATAATGGAAGAAGTCTATGTGGAGCAACCTATGGGCTTTGAAGCCTTTGACAATGCAGACCACGTTTATAAGCTTCATAAAGCTCTTTATGGTCTTAAGCAAGCTCTTCGTGCTTGGTATGATAGGTTGAAGAACTTTCTTTTGGAAAGAGAGTTCAAAATGGGAAAAATTTATTCAACCATTTTCACTAAACATGATGGCGATGATTTGCTCCTTGTCCAAATTTATGTGGACGATATCATCTTTGGAGCCTCAAACAAAAAGCTTTGCGATAGCTTTGCCTCTCTCATGCAAGATGAATTTGAAATGAGCATGATGGGAGAGCTTAAATTTTTTTTAGGACTCCAAATTAGACAATCCTTAGAGGGAACATTCATTTGTCAAGAAAAATATGTCAAAGAATTGCTTAAGAGATTCAGATTTGACTCTTGCAAATCCTCTAGAACTCCCATGAGTGCCACAACAAAATTGGACAAAGATGAAAATGGTCAAGATGCCTTTGTGCTAGATTTCAAGCCTCCCCTAAGGAATCTCATTTTAAAGTTGTCAAAAGGATTTTCAAATACTTGAGTGGAACAGCAAACTTAGGATTATGGTATTCCAAGGGAACCTCGCTCAACTTAATTGGATATACGAATTCAGATTATGCCGGGAGCCTTGTGGATAGAAAGAGCACTAGTGGCTCTTGCAATTTCTAGGAGAATCATTAGTTTTATGGTTTTCTAAGAAACAAAACTCCGTAGCACTTTCAACTGCCGAAAGCGAGTATATCGCAGCCGGAAGTTGTTGTGCACAAATGCTTTAGATGAAGCATACCTTAGAAGACTACAATCTCTCATTCTCTAAGATTCCTATCATGTGTGACAACACTAGTGCAATAAATAACAGCAAAAATCCTATCCTTCATTCTAGAACTAAGCATATAGAAATAAGATATCATTTTATCAAAGATCACATCCAAAAAGGGGATATTATCTTGGAATTTGTCAAGTCAAGTGATCAATTAGCTGATATATTTACTAAGCCTTTGGATGAAAAGACCTTCAATGGAATTAGAATTCGATTGGGAGTAATTCGGCTTGATGGTGTTTAGAAACATCATTCTCTTCCTGCTGTTTCCTATGACAGTGGTCAACATAAAAGGGAGTATGTCGACCAGACTTTGAATCTGTCGCAGAAGGGGTCGACATAAAATCGGGTATGTCGACCGGTCCTTCATTTTTGCCTTCGATCAGTCGACACAATCGAGAATCGGTCGACCGGTATCGTCATTTTTTTTTGTTTAAAACCCTACCCGCGAATGTTCTTTCAATAATTTCATTCTCTCTCGGGTATACACCAAAAGGGTCGACACAAAAATATTTCGGTCGACCCAAACCTAGTTTTTAACGCGATGTAATTAAAACCCTATCGCGCTATTTTCAATCTTCAAAATCTCTCTCGCGCGCTCTCTCTGTTCCAACAATATTCGCAGTCTCCCTTTGGTCGATCCAAAGCTCCAGCCTCCGATTTCCTCTTCTCAAAAGGCTTCCACCTCAAACAATCCAGTCAGAAGGAAGAGGGCAGCCATTAAATCTAAGGATATTGCAGACTCCTCCTTTGCTCCACCCACAGAAATTCAACCCTCCGGGTTAGACAAATTCATATTTTGAAAACAAAGCAGCCAAGATAAGTTTTATTCAATTTTTCAGAACAAACCTCTCATTTTAAGTAGGATATATGAGCAGAATTCTATTCCTGGAATAGATATCCAAGAAGGCTGTGAGTTTCTAGGAATTTCATAACTATTATCCTTCTATCGTCCCTATTTTGAAAAGGCTGTGAGTTTATTCTATTTAAATCTATATTACACCCAAAATCCATTTATCCTTAAGAGCTACGTATTTGGAAAGAAGATACAATTCACGAGTTATCAACTGAATATCATACTGAATTGTACATCCGATGAAAGAACTGATACATATTATGAGCAGCACTCTGAGCCTAAGATCATGAAGGATGAAGAGTATTGGCCTTTCCTTAGACAAATTGGGAAGGATCCCGATTCAGTGCCTTATCGACCTAAGGCCAGTGATCTGAATATTGTGGCTCGCTTAGTCCATCGTATTCTCACATATAATCTATTACACAAGGATGGCCACAGAGACTACATCCACAACATGGAGCTGTATGTGTTCTTCATGTTCTTTAGGAGACATCGCATAGACATAGGATACATAATCATGTGACGGATGATGGATATCATGGATAAAGGATCCAAGTCCTTGCCCAACCTTTTAATAATGGAAATTCTTCGACAAAACGGGGTTGAGATTCCTTCTACTGAGCCACTCACTCGGGTCAAAAAATTTGACAAGTATAGTCCTTCGACACTTGCTCGAATGGGCTTAGCTCAAGACGAGGATTAGATCTGGCAATACAAAGTGGCCATAGCTGATCCTCCTGCTCGTTAAGACCCTACACAGACCGGTGATGATGCTGATGTAAATCCCGAGCATAGATCTGCTTCCCCCTCACATCGCATTACTTCCTTGATGGAAGAACATTTTGATTTGCTCACGGGACAGATCTCCAGCTTAGCATCCACAGTAGAGTCTCTTGTCCACTATCATGATACTCTTCAAGGGACAGTAGATTCCCTTGCCGCATCCAATTCTGAACTTCATTGTAAGGTTGATTTTCTTCAAGACAACCTTGAGAGGTGGTACTATCAATGGTATGGATCTTCCTTGAGTCCTAGTATGTCTGGACCTTTTGATCGTGCTCAAGATCCCTCGCCAATTCATTCTCTGTTTCCCTCTCCTCAGCGAATACACTGGTAGTTTCTCCCATTGAGGTGGAAATTACTACTCCTGTCGTTGCCACAATACCATTATCCTCTCCTGGCACAGTTGTGCTACCTACTCCATCTACAATTGGGCCTTCATCTGCTACAGGCACCATTGTACTTGACTCTCCCACCTCTTCACCATCTGTAGAGTAGAATAGGGAAGCTCTTTTTTTGTCTTAGGAGAACTCTTAACTTTTTGCTTATCTCATCTTTTGTATAAACAATGCTACTTTACTCATATTGAATATTCTATATATTTAAGTTTATTCTTTTTGATAATGTCAATTGGGGAGAAAATGATGTTAATTTGTTATGCATAAGTTATGTTAATCTGTTTTGCATAAGTTATATTAATATGTTATGCATGAGTGTCTTTGTATGAGTGAGCATTGAATATCTATCATACATGTTTTTTCTATGGGGATTGTTTTTGTCATCATCAAAAAGGGAGAGATTGTTGGCTTTAAAAGTGTTTTTAAAACAATTAATTATTTTTTATGATAACTATGTAAGATAAGCATGAAAGATAAAATAAACTACTTTACAATGTTTAAATTAGACTTAACCATTCATGAGAAATACCCCATTTGAAGGGTACAATTAAAGTCTAACAATTTGTTTAAGTACTGCAGAAATTTCAAGTATATGCAGTGTTTTGTGTCGACCCATAATACCTTGTGTCGACCCTTATAAAATTCAGAAGCTTAACCATACATACTTTGTGTCGACCCACAGTGTATTGTGTTGACCCCTGTTCAAAACAGAGGCCGAGTCTTTCATTTCTTGTGTCGACCAGAAAATCAGCCCAACGTACAAAATGTGTCGACCCAACTAAATTACTTATGTCGACCTAACTAAATTACTTATGTCGACCTTTACGTTCAAATTGTGTCGACCCATCTATACAAATTGTGTCGACCCAAAAAAAGACAGTGCAGCGTGCAAATCGTGTCGACCAATCCAAACTGTCTGTGTCGACCCCAAATTTTCCAGAAACGGATCCTTCAGAGTTATGTCGACCCCACAAAAAGTTATGTCGACCCAACTGACCATAAGCTTCCAACGGCTATATTTTTTATGTGTCTACCGGCTAGTCCATGTGTCGACCCCAACAGCGTATGTCGACCCATTTTGGCAGTTCAGAAGCAAACTATAAATAGATGAAGCAAGCTCATTTTGAGAACAAGATTTTGACGAGAGAAAACTACGCCGAAGTGCTGCCAAATTCTTCCCAGACCTTTTTACTCTCTCAAATCCTACTACTACACCTGTATATCATTCTTGAGATTGAGTGAGTCAGTTTTTATAACCGTACAAATTGTATTTGTTCTTTTTGAACGATCATTGTAAAAGGGGTGACGCTCCTTCAAGAAAAGAGTCAAAGGTTTGATTGACACCCGTAGGTCAATCGTAGTGAAGCTCAAGGTTTGAGCGGACGTAGGCAAGGTTGGCCGAACCGCGTTACCAAAACGGTGTCATTCTCTTTACTCTAAACTCTTAGTTATTTGTTTAAGAATTTCGCACTAGAGTTTGGAAATAACTAAACAATTCGCACAAATTTGACTTAGTAATTAAAAAGTTTAGTTAACCTAATTCCCCACCCCCCACCCCACTTAGGTTAATCTCGATCCTACAAGCATAACTTTGTTGCCAGCTAGAATGACCTGCCCACAAGGTATCGTGGCATTCGCGTAGAAGAGTTCTACAAAATTGTTGCTCCAAGGGACATACAACCAACTTTCTCTATTAAAGAGCAAGTTGTCTTCAATCCAAAAATGACGAGTCTTCAATTCTTTTTCAAGTGTCATATGAGTGCAAACAGTAAGATCATCTTGCAAACTAGCTTGGATATTATCTTTTATTATTCAATTTATCCATACTCAAACTTACAACTTAACACATTAGCTGCTCTATTGCTCTGACCAGTTATGTTTGAAGTAAAAGTCAAATTCTAAGATTAACTCATGGCAACGAGTTTGCTTTGTTGTAAGTTTTGATTGTTCAAAGAAGTGACATATGGAGCTGGTGTTTGTTCTCACGATGAACTTTGACCAGAGCAAGTATTTTCTTCATACACATCAACAGTGTACAATCGCTAGCATTTTTTCTCGGATGCAATATACTTCCTTTTTACATCTTTCAATTTGTGGCTTTCAAAAACCATCGGATTTCCATTATGCATTACGAAGCCACCCGATGCAAAATTTAAGGCATCAATCTCAACCTCTATTTGAAATTCGACAAATTGCCTATAGTAGTTAGTCAGCCCAAGGAAGGAATGCAGTTCAATAGCAAAAGTCGGTGTCTTCTATTCTTTGATAGCTCTTATCTTGTCAACATTCATACGAAGTTGACCTTGTTCAATGATGTGGCCGAGATTCAATGCTCTTCTGAACAAACGAGCAGTTCTCCTTCTTTACAAATAATTGGTTCTCTCTCAACTTTTTAAGAACCAAGTAGAGATAAAGACGTTGACAAGATACACGACCACAAACTTATAAAGGTATTCATGAAATACTTGGTTCATAAGAGTACAAAGGTTGATGGTGCATTTGTGAGGCCAAATTGTATCGCCTTGAATTCAAAAGCTCCATATTTTGTTAGAATGTCGTCTTAGGATTGTAACCTTCGGCAATTCTCACTTGATAATTACCCAACCTCAAATCAAGTTTGGTAAAGTACTTGTCCTTATATAACTAATAAAAGAGGTATGTGATGAGTGGAATCAGGTATTTGTTCCGCACAGTGACCTTGGTAAGGTTTGGTAATCAATAAACATTTGCAAGATGTCCTCTTTCTTCTTTTGGAATAAAATAGGTGCTCCAAAAGATGCTTTTGGGGGCCTAATAAATCTGGCTTCAAGTAGCACGTCGAGTTATTTCTTCAATTCTGGTAGAGCCATTCAATATAAAGCTTTCGTGGGGGGCTTAGACCTTGGGTCAGCTTGATTTGATGATCTATGTCTCGTTAAGGTGGCAATGTCTTAAGCAAGCACTCGGACATGGTGTCCTTCAACTCTTCAAGAGCCTCCTAGATTTCTAAATGGATTGTTTCTTCTTTCTCCATGTTGGTGTTAACTGAGATAAGGGCATATGTTGGGTTTTTGTTCTTCAATCTCTTCTTAAACTACATCGCAGATATCATTTTTGTGTTGCTAGGATTCAGTTGTCTTAAAATTGCAGGAAAAATTGTTGGATTGTTGTCTGTGATCACTAAGCATTTTGCCGATGAGATCAAAATGCCCTGGTGCTCTATCAAGAACTCCATCCTCAGTATGAGTTCAAAGTCCTACATTTGTAAAACGACTAAGTCTATTCAATCAATCCATGAACCAAGCATCAATTAGGCTCTCCTCACACCTCCAAGTATGGGCATTGATTTTGCATTAACAGTCTTCATCTTACTAGCCTTTTTCTTCCCCTTGAGGCCAAGGCGACGTGCTTCTTCTTCTGTGATTAAGTTATGGGTAGCTCTAGAGTATATCATTGTACTCTTAGTAGGCTTGTCATAAATACACAATTCTATGTATATTAGGCCTTTGTTGGGGGCCTTGTTTACTTCATCCATTTATTGTTGAACTTTTGACAAGAAGGTAATTGTTTCAACAATAGCGAGTTTGACTCGTTATAAAATGATACTTGCAAGAAGGTAACTTTGCCGGGGTCTCATTATGAATTGATACTTGCAAGGCAATAGAGACGAACGATGTTGGCATTCAAACACTGGATAAGGCTCATTGTAGAAAGCAAGACATTGGTATATTTGACATTCTCTGATTGCTGAAGCTCCTTGGTGCTTCATTAGCTTCTCTATGGGTAAATAGTATCTTTTCAGCGGTTCCCGTACTTTTCTTCTAGAATTTAAGAACTTGCGCTACTAAGTGTACCCTTCTTTTGCCTAGAACCTTCAATTGAGTAATCGAACAATTGTTCTGCAGCAACGAAAGTACTTGAAAAACTTTGTACCCTTTGTTCGTATTGTTTTGTCCTAGCCCATGACATTAAACCTTTAATGAATGTGAAGAAGTCTTTCTGTGACATGTCTCTAATGTCTAGCATGAGGCCCGAGAACTACTTCACATATTCTCGAATACGAGTTTATCTGTCATGAGTATCATGAGCATATTGATAATAAATAGAGTGTGTTGCAAAGAGCTTGTTCATTGATTGCAAGTAAAATTATAACGTTTGGTAGATGATTTATGTGCAATCATGTCTCTCCCCCAAAAATTGCAATCTACACTTACTAGCCATAACATGATTAAACATGGTATGTAGGTAAAAAATCACTTTTTTCTAAAAATAAAAATTAAAAATAAGAAAAAGAAAATACAAGAAAGAAAAAGACACTAGACAAGGGCGGCCATGAGCAACATGTATTGGATAAGCCCAAACTTTGACACTAATCTTAGTGAATATGTCGATATTGCAAGTACTTTAAAAATCTCAAAAAGGCTCTCATTACGTAATTGAGATTTTCTTCTCCGATGAATAGTAAGATAAATTGATTGAATTTGTTGAGGTAGGATGATGTGTTTGAAGCACATTTTAATCCTACTAATTACTCGTAGGGATGGACAATTCAAGCCCAATCCGCAGTCCCAATCCAACCTGCAGTTTTTGGGTTGGGCTGATGATGAAATTTTTTTTTTCTTTTCAAATTGGGTTAGGCTTTTATATTTTACTAAACTTGCAAACCGACCTAAAAACCTATTTGATTTATTACATTTTTTCAGCTAGGGTTTACTGGGTTAGGAGTTCGGTTGGAGTCTGGGAAGTGGCGATTGCGATCGACTTCTCATCCCGCCGCGCTCCGTGCCCACTGGGATCATCTTTGGTACCATCGCCCTTGCTATATATGCTACTCTTCAATGTGATGATTGTGTGTTGAATCAATTTTTACAAATTATCTCGTTTAAATAGTGTGATAATGATGAAAAACAATGTTTATTAGAGAACGAAAACGTGAATAATGAAATTAGAAAGACAAAAAAATGGGAGACAAGGACAAGGTCTCTGTCAACAATAAAATATCATTTTATTAAAGAGCACCAGTGGAATTCATAAAAGATTTTAAAATCCAATCATTCATCAATTGGATAAGGATGTTTCGTTTATAATTTCGTAACACAGTTTAAATTTATCATCGTTCGTTTACACGTTTAACTAAATTAAACGTGATTTCGAACGAAAGAACGAGGGATCTTTAATTACATTTACTTATTAATAAACATCGCGGACTTGATATAATTTTAAGATTGCCCCATGGTAACAATTTGTTTATCGTTTCATCAATTCCATTGAAAATCATGTTTGTGTTTCTCGGTTGATTTCCAGCAGTAACTTCTCACTACTTTCTGCAGTTAAATGTTGAACTTACCCCTCATAAGTTAAAATTAAAAATAGATGATTGCTCACGAATGCAAAACCATTATTGTTTTTTTTTAAATTTACTCATGAATGTTTGAGTATTTACAGGGAATACCTAATTTTTTTTACCTATGAACATCGTAAATTTTAAATAATGTTAATGGATACTTGACATTGCTATTGCTTTTAGGTGTTTTATTTAATATATAAAAGTTTAAGTATGTGTTTCTTTTTATAGTAAGTATATAGTGTGTTTTTGTTTTTGAAAAAATCATGCACAATCTAACTTTTGCTAGTCTCTCAAAATAATTGTGACAATTTTAATTAGATTATTCATTTTAATTGGTCTTCTTCCAATGTGCGAAAATACAATGGACCTTGTTGTTTCACTGATTGCGAAATAAAGTTTTCTTTTCCAAGTGATCAACTTCTATCTAAACACATCAAACCCTAGTCCAAAAGAAGATCTACTTGGATAGAATTTAATTGGCGTTATTAAAAATAATTATGAGTTAGTCATAATGGAATTATCTCTTTATCTTAACCCATAGCATAATCTTAATATCTTACGTAATATAATCTAACGGTTGTGTCTCGGCCACGAATATCGTCTTGGCCGATACATCAATCTCTCACCCTCTCCCCTGTGCTGTAGAACTCCGAAATCTGAACCAGAGCTTAACTTTTTCTCCGTCAGCCGTTTCCAACCCCAGGTAAACTCAATGGCTGATTTTCCTTCTGGAACAGCGGCTGAAGCTGTTTCAGAGCAGGATTCTTCGGAATATTGGTGTTATCACTGTGACAAACAGGTTATCGTTGAAGCCCTCGCTAGTCCCCAAGACATCATCTGCTATGAGTGTAAGAACGGCTTCGTGGAATCGTCTGATTCAGCTTCTAGATCGTATGAGCAGATTGATGATCCGTCTTTCGAATTCCAGCTCCTCCATGTGCTGCGGTCTATTGCTCAGACGTTGCGGGACCGTGATGCGACGACTCCACCGGCTCAGACCTACCTTCCGGAGGATGATTTTCTAAGGATTGAGCTGGTTAACGATGAAGATGATGAGTATTCGAACAGATTCGAGCTGCCTGCTGAACACGGGGAAGGGAATGGAGAGGGAGATGGAGATAGATCTGAAAACGAGGAAGGAAGAGATCAAGAGCAGGAAAATCGAGAGAATGAGGATTTCAGGCGAACGCAGCGGGGTGCTTTTCGTCTTCAATTTCAGGACGTCGTAAGCATGCCTCGCAGTGGAAGGAACAGGATCTTGGATTGGGCTGAAATATCGATGGGCGTAGGGGATAACTCCATTGAGTTTCATCTGCAACTTCCAGAGTCGGATAGATACGTGACCAACCCTGAAGATTATGTGGATGCGGCTGGATACGAGGCTCTTCTGCAAACGCTGGCGGAGAGCGACGGAGGAAGGAGAGGGGCACCGCCGGCGTCTAAATCAGTCGTATCAGCTCTGCCTTGCCTGGAGATTGCTTCTGATGAAGAGCCTACCCTGTGCTCCGTGTGCAAGGATATGATCAATGCCGGTGGAATGGCGACAAAGCTACCCTGTGGCCATGGCTACCATGGCGACTGCATAGTTCCTTGGTTGGCTTCTCGAAATTCTTGCCCCGTTTGTCGGTTTGAACTTCAGACTGACGACCCAGAATACGAAGAGGAGAGAAAAAAGAGAGAGAGCGCCAATTGTGGCGAATCTTCTGGTTTTGGTGGAGAGATTTCTGGTTGACATTGAACTCCAGTTCTACTGGTATGGTTGCTACGCTAATCCATGCTTCGTCTCTCCCTTTTACGTGATGTTATTTAGCTTCCTTGGCTACTTCGATGCTCAATTCAATGGCAGAGAAGATGCAGAAATTGGATTTAGTTTTATTTTCATTTCATGTAAATAACATTTGCTCAATTGCCTGTTTCTTCCAAAATAACCTGCTGTCACGACCCAAGGTCCGGCTGGGGTTCAAACATCCGAATAAATTCTTCCGTAAAAATCCCAGGAATAAAAATTCTCGATTATTACATCATAAACCCAGAAAAAGAATCGTGTCCCCAAAATTCAATAACCTTCGATAATAAATATTAAACAAATGAGGGTATTTCCTCATCATTTCGGATTCCAATGCCCAAGTTGATTTCCATTTCCAATTCCCAAGTTTCCTCATCTTTAGTATGATTCTGCCGTACCACATGAAGTACGGGAACTTTCTTTCCTTGGATTACTCAGATTTTTCTACCAATGACCTAATTGGGCTCTTCTTGTATCCCAAAAAGATAAAATTTATCCCTCTCATACCTCGGCCTGACAATTTGTGAGGAGGTTAAATTACTGTGACTCAGCAACTCAGAGATAGGAGACATTTACCTAACAGTTTGTATGTCAAGTCATCAGCACATTGAACTATTGTAAGATGTGCAAATGATCTCGCAAATACTTCTTTGTTATAAATACGTGGAATACATTGCAGATGATTCCTAATTGTTGAGGTAACTTGAGTTCGTATGCCACACTACCCACACAAAACTGCTAACTCCATGTTGAGGTCTGACCTTTCGAAAAACGCCCTTGCCAGCATTGATGCGACTTTTCTCCTCTTGAGATCCACTTAACTTTTTTGCTGATTTTAAACTATAATAAGCTTCTTGAGGACTTTCTCAATTTGCTCGGTAGTCGCCCTGATGTGCAACCGGATTGCACCACCGATATAACCTCAATGAGCGTGGAGAGTTTTACTAATTTAGTTGCTCATTTTATAGAGAACTTAGCCTCAGAAACACATTCCGAGAAAGATCGGGAGCAACCAAAGGTTGTGATCAATTGTTGTTCGGACACTCCCGGCCACGACACATCCAGCGCGCACCCCCTCGACCATGTCCCGACGGTCAGCGGAGAATCGGCCATCGGCATTGCCGAAATCCTTTAGGATTTCGGTGCAACAGAGTAAGTGACCGGCGTGGGAGAACGCTCGATCCATTTCTCACGGATCAAGTGCTCACCCGTGAAGACCGGGTCTTCGGGCACCTTATGCCGATTATCGGTCACATTTATTTTAAACAGCAAATAAATGTTTAGAGAAGGAAGAGAAGCATGCTTAAAGAGAAAGAGCGAAAAATACAACTAAGTGTCGGATGCACATTGTTGGGAGTCTCGGTCAACTAAGAGAAGCTTCGGTCAACAAAGGGTCTTGTGCCAAATTTTATCGACCACTTTATTTAATTATATGAGTAATCAGATTATTTGGTCAAGGGAAAGTCACGGTTCAAATTGGCCAGCGCCAATCCCCTGGTGTCCGGAGCATGGTCAACTAGAGGTCGCCGTTTTGAAAGAGCCTGCGCGCGCCCATGAGCACAATGGATCTACATTCAAATTGACCGTGCGCGCATCTTCAATCGGTCAACCTAGGAGCGCCTGAAGTCGGCATTTCAAATTGGCCCGTGCCAATTCCTCGATGTTCGGAGCGTTGTCAACCACCGGTAACCATTTGAAAGAGCCCACACGCACACTCTCTCGGTCAACCAAGGGTCTCCCCCGGTCCATCATTCTCTTCATTCAAATCCAGCCGCACACAACCTTGTTGGATCGAACCTTCAGCTGAAGAGGAGCGTCTTTGGTCTGACCTCGGTCAAAGAAGATCTTCTCCCATTTGATCCAAGACGTCCGCCGAATCAAAGGGCTTAAACTCATTCCCTCCCGTTTTTCCTTTTCATTGTTATTTAAATGTATTTGCCTCTCACTTAATGGGCAGAGAGAATTTTAATAAAAATTGTGCAACGCATCTTCTTCCTACGGTTGAAGCTCTTTCCGACGTAAACTTCTCTGATGAGTCATATCCGGCCAAGAGCGTCAACCCTTGCGAGCACAATCGGTGCATCACATCCGAGTGCAACCAAGGTCTACCAAGACGAACACTTTGATTGCTCAAGTGTTCGGATTGCTCGACCTCACCCTTCCATTCTAGCCTTCCAGAGCCCATTATTCACTCCTCGAGCTATCACCTTCCTCCCTTACCCGATTACGAACACCATTCAACCACCCAAGCCAATTCATTATTCCTTCGAGCCATTTCCTCATTTTCCACACCATTCACCATTATTTTCCCTTCTTTACACTTCCCTGTCCTAAAACTCACATTCGCACGAGCCCATTTTCCGTGCGCCGCACAAACCCTTTCACCGAGCCCCGTGTGACCGCACCCATCCGATCATGACGTGCGAACCCACCTGGGTTCCACATTACACCCTAACCAGTTTGGGTCCCAAAGCAATCCTATCTTCCCGTTTGGTCCAAAAAGTGTAGAATTGCAAGGCCAATCATACAAGGCTTCAAAATGTGCAATTCCAATGCTAGCCTCATAGTTGTTGTACACAAACTCCACTAAAGGTAGCCAATCAATCCAACTTCCACCCAAATCTAGCACCAAAGTGATATGCTCGGGAGCCACCAACAATCGGAGGGCGTGACAACCCGAAGTCGTGCAAGAATACTAGCTAACATGTTTGTTGATTTTGCAGGTATAACATTTTCTCCATTGGATCTCTTAGACGCTCCCACACTTCATGAAGTGGAACTCCCCAAACATTGCTTGCAATGGGAGTTTGGAGGGGAGAAGGTGGAGACCGGTGTCCAAAGTCCACCTAGCTGAAGCCTCCCACCCGAGCCACGGCCATGTCCGATCACATGGGCGAAGGATACCGATTTCCCCACAACCATTTTGGGAGAGGAAGCCCTCCAAGAAGAGTCCAAAAGGGGTGCAAATGATCCACTCCAACGAGCATTGGACAATCCATCAATTGATGGATCGGATCATACCTAAATCTTCACCAATTTGGGCTCGACTAGGAGATCAAGAAGCCCGGGCAACAATGGTCCATCAATAATGGTCCACTTGATCTTCTCTTGGATATTTTCTTTTGCTTACATGGGTTGGTTGTAAATTATAAATATGCTGAGTTGTTTTGTTGTAAGCCTTGATGGTTCGGTTTGGACCATTGAGAAGGGTTTGGTTCGGTTTCAACCAAATTCATGGCCTTTTTTTTGGAACTTGGG
>QAOC01053250.1:108532-201054 GCA_003255005.1 Begonia fuchsioides | reverse complement strand
TATCAACGTTCGAACAAAAATACTTGTCTGCATCAAAAATCCCAGGTTTCGCAGGGTAAATGCATTAAAAAAGGACAAATTTTAGCGGACGGTGCTGCTACAGTTGGTGGCGAACTTGCTTTGGGAAAAAACGTATTAGTAGTTTACATGCCATGGGAAGGTTACAATTCTGAAGATGCAAATATGAAATTCAAACTCATGTGACAAGCCACATACCTGAAAAATAACTAATGAAATACCACATTTAGAAGCCCACCGTAATAAAAATATTAAACTTGGGGTTTATAATTATAAAATAATTGATAAAATTGATAAGAACGCTTTTTTTTATTGGATGGGAATGAATGAAGAAATAGTAAGTTATTTCATATCGAATTTTGAACTTTGGTTCTTCTCGGAAATTGTAAAACTTTATAATGCATATAGGATTAACCCGTGGATCATACCAATTAAATTCTTTTTTTATAATTGGAATGTAAATGAGATTTTTTATAATGCATATAGGATTAACCCGTGGATCATACCAATTAAATTCTTTTTTTATAATTGGAATGTAAATGAGATTTTTAGTAAAAATCTCATTGAAAATATATATATATATATATTTTTATATCATCAAATGAACAAACTCTTGAATTTGAAATAAAAAAAAAAAACCAAGGTTTGAATGTGGAGTGCCCTTTTGTATTGTAATAAAGTGTGCCGATTTGGTCAATCGATCTATCATGAGCCAAATCGTATCCAACATCCCAGGAGTTTTAAGAAGGTTAGTGTAAATATCTATGCTGATGAAGTCCCACTTTCACTCAGGAACAGATTAAGGTTTAAGGTTGTAGCAGACCGCCTAATCTTTTGTGTTCTGCTTTGACTTGCTAACATACTAAGCAATGAGCCACATAAGCTCCCACATTAGGCTTCATCTCATGCCCACCAATATTGACGTTTCAGATCTTGGTACATCTTAGTGCTTCCTAGGTGAATGGCAAACCTCGACTTGTGTGACTACAAGAATTGTCTGTCTCAAATATGGGTCATTAGAAACAGCCACACGACCTTGATAAGAAGAGCGCCATCAAGAGTGGTGCTCCAATCATCAATCTGCTCTCTCCTCATTCGCTCCATGCACAATACGAACGACTCTTCCTCCCTCTACTTGTTTTTGACCAAATCAAGCAATGACGAGGTTGCTACAATGTTGCACAAACACGTGACATCCTCATGCTCGAAATAATACTTCAGCTTAAGATCTTCAAGAACCACAGAGTTCTTCCATACATCCAAAATAAGACAAGAAATGGTAGTCCCAGAGTTATGGCTCAATGCATCAGCCAGATACTCCATCCAATGCCTTTTCTCAAATTCAAATCCTTCTGAGTAGAAAGATATTTTAAAGTCTTGTGATCGGAATAAATTTGAATTTCGCACCGTAAAGATAACTCATCCAAATTTTCAGGGCAAAAGTGATAGAAGCCAGCTCAATGTCGTGAGTGAGATAGTTCCTTTCATGTGGTTTTCAACTGTATGGAAGCGTAAGCAATCACCCGACCGTTCTGCATGAGCACTGTGCCAAGCCAGAGCATGAGCACTGTATACACCACATAAGGCTGCTTGCAATTTGTGATTTCCAGAATAGTTGTGGTAGTCAATCTGACCATCAACTCCTGAAACGCATTCTGACAACTGTCCCTTAAGTCAAACTTTGCTCCATTCTTGGTCAGTCTAGTCATAGATACTAGTATAGTTGAGAAATATCTCATGAACTGCCGATAATAACCAATGTGATCTAGGAAACTTCTGACTTAAGCCACGTTCTTTGGTGGCTACCACTTTATTACTGCCCCAAGTTTTGTGTGGTCTATAGAAATACCGTGTGAAAATTTACTTCTGACATCCAAGATTTGCACTTATTCTATTTGACGTACAAGGCATATTTTCTCAAAGTTGGCAATACAATTCGGAGGTGCTCCCTATGCTCACTGCAAGACCTCAAAGATGTGATTGATAAAAACCATAATGGACAGATCCAAGTTTGGGTCAATACTTGGTTCATTAGGTACATAAATACTGCAAGTATATTAGTCAAGTCACCGAATAACACTTTGAATTTGAAGTGTCCATACCTCAACATGAATGCCATCTTTGGAATATCCTCTTCCCAAATAGTCACTTGATAATATCATGATCTCCAATCGATCTTCAAGAAATATCGGAAACCACAAAGTTGGTCAAATAAATCATCAATCTTGGATAAAAAAAGTACTTATTCTTGACAGTCATTTGACTCAGCTTGCAGTAGTCAATGCACAGCTGAAAGGTTCCATCTGCTTTTCTTGAGAACAAAACTAGTGCTCCCACGGGGAGGTAGTTGGCTGGATAAACCTTTGCTTCTGAAGCTCATCGAGTTGTTTCGCCAATTTTCTAGTTCAGTCGGTGCCATATGATATGGAGGAATCAAAACTGAGGTCGCGTCAGGGATTATGTCGATGCTGAATTCTATCTCACGCTCCGGAGGCAACCCTAGTAAATCATTCAAAACCACGTCAAGAAACTCGTGCACCACAACGAGATTCACCCACGGACCAGCGGTCTCAACCTCCGCATGAACCACCTATAGCTTTCGTGATGCTCTAGTCCATCGCGGCCACCCAAACAATTCATCAAGATAGGTTTCGTTGTCCCTAAACTAGGCTCCTTGCAGAAAACGACCACGGACTCATCCTTAGCAAATCAAAGTGACTTTCTTGGAAGCACAACAAATAGTTCCAGAGTATTTTTTTCAGCTAGTTAATTCCCAAGATTACATCAACATGTTCCATAGGGAACAAAATCAAATTCGCTGAAGACTTATAATCTTTAATCACAAAATAAACTAACCAACATACTGTTAAAATGCCGCCTTGCATTCCTAAGGGTGCATGAAGAAAGGAGTGAGTGACTAGCTCGTAAGTTAGTTATGCCTAATGCATTTAAAAACCTAATGCATTTAAAAAACGTGATAAAAAAATTTACATGATGCATGAACTTCCAAACCGGATAAAACTATGTTTATTTAATCATTCATCTTCAACTCAGCCATTATGAAGAGGGAGTGTCGCTGATTGGCCAACTTCAACACAACCTGACGAGCTCTCACGGCACCAATTATAGATGCCAAGATCAAGTATCACAAAAAGTCTCGCACACCGTAGCAGTCTAAATAAAGGCTGTCGAACCCAACATTGTTACAAGAGGGTCTAACTACAGCAACCCAACCACTCATCAGTTTAAAGCCGACTAAGTCACAAAGGAGTCATCGTTGTGGTGACCCAAACTATGGCGTCGTAACTCGCACGCATGCGAAAACCTTGATCAAGTTTAAAGGTTCCCTGCATCAGCACCGTCCTATTACCCATAACATATCACAATAGCCCGAAAGCAAAAAGAGAATTATCCAACAACCAAAATCACGGAAAAATATAATCCATCATGTCGTCATCAAAACATATGTATATCATAAGGGAAACACGACGTCTCAAATGTTGCTCACCTTAGATCTTTACACCTTTGCCGGAATAGCTCGCCGGAAAAGCTCGCGAAACAGAGGCGAACAGAGAGGTTTTGAATGAACTTATGCACGAGAGACAATGCAAAAGATTCATGTTCAAACTGAACACCATTACACTATTTATAAACTGAAACTTTAAAAACTACCCACAAAACACACCCAGTACCCACGATGTTTACAAACTGTAAAAGTTAAAAGAAACTAACAACACATTCTCCAGATCATGGTCTTCCACGTCTTCCACCAAAGTAACTTCTCCAGATCATGGTCTTCCACGTCTTCCAGCAAAGTAACTTCTCCAGATCATGGTCTTCCACGTCTTCCAGCAAAGTCTCCACTTTGCCCACATCTTCCAGCTGAATCATTCTCCACTTTGCCCACGATTAGAAACTGAATTAGCAGCAACATTCTCCCCCTTAATTCTGGTTTCCGACAAATTCATCATTCCAAGCATGTTTCTCATTTCTTCAAATTTTACTCTGCCGAGGGCTTTGGTGAGAATATCAGCTCGTTGTAATTTTCCACAGATAAACTCAACTTTTATCATCTTCATTTCTATACTCTCTCGTATGAAATGATAACGAGTATCAATGTGTTTACTCCTTCCATGAAAAACTGGATTTTTCATCAGCGATATCGCTGATTTGTTATCGACTCTAAGCTGAACTTCACGACTTTCTTGATCGATTAACTCTCCAACAAGTCGACTTAACCATATTGCTTGACATGTTGCAGCTGAGGCTGCCATGAATTCGGCTTCGCACGACGAGAGAGCCACAGTTTTCTGTTTCTGGGAACACCAGGTAATTGGATTTCTAGAAAAATAGAAAACTATCCCACTCGTACTCTTGCAGTCATCAACATCTCCTGCAAGGTTGCTATCACTGTATCCGATTATATTCTTGTCTTCAGTTCTGTTGTAGACAAGTCCCCAATTGATCGTTCCTTTCACATAACGTAAAATTCGTTTTACCGCCTGCATATGACTTTGTTTTGGAGATTCCATGTATCTGCTAACGATTCCCACCGAGTAAGCCAAATCCGGCCGAGTGTGTAACAGGTATCTGAGACAACCTATTACACACCGATATTCTGTCTCGTTTACTGAAGTCCCCTCATCATTTTTCGTCAATTTCATTTTCTCCTCCATCGGATGAGAAACTGGATTACAATCGGTCATCCCTGTGAGTTTCAGAATCCTTTTCGCGTATCCAGTTTGCTTCAGAGTGATTCCATCTTCGTGATTCTGCACTTCAATTCCCAAATAGCAATGAAGTAAACCGAGATCGCTCATATCAAACTCGTTCATCATTTGCTTTTTGAATCTTCCAATTTCAGCTTCCTTTGATCCTGTAACGATCAAATCATCCACATAAACGCCGACGATTATCAAATCATTTTTCGTCTTCCTCCGATAGACTGCTTGATCTTGGGTGCATCGTTTAAAATCAAGCTTCTTCAGTGCTTGATCGAGTCTCGCATTCCAAGCTCGAGGAGCTTGTTTCAAACCGTACAACGCTTTGTACAATTTATACACTTTGTCTTCTTCTCCTTTCTTCACGAATCCAGGTTGTTTGACGTAGACTTCTTCCTGCAATACGCCATGTAAGAAAGCCGATTTTACATCTAAATGGTGTACCTTCCAGTTTTGTTGAACTGCGATTGCGAGCAATACTCTCACGGTCTCCATCCTTGCAACAGGTGCAAAAACTTCTTCATAATCTACCCCTTGTTTCTGCACATAACCTTTCGCCACCAACCTAGCTTTGTGCTTTACGATTTCACCTTCTGGGTTCTTCTTCAATTTGTAGACCCACTTTAAACCAATGGGTTTCTGCCCCTTTGGTAAATTCATCAACACCCACGTTTCATTTTGCTCAATTGCTTCAATCTCTTGTTTCATTGCGATTTTCCAATTTTCATCGTCTTTTGCCTCTTTGAAAGTTTCTGGTTCTTCTTCAGTGAGAAGTAGTTGATCCAAATCTAACTCAATTGGCTGAGTTCTAGCGTAGACATCAGAAAGCAATCGATATCCTCTCACCGGAGTTTCATCGGAATCTGACCGTTCCGACGATCTCCCAACTGAATTGTTCTTTGAGGAGGTAGTTGATGTTTCTCTTTGATCATAGACGCCATCATCATCTGAAATTTCTCGTGTTACTGCTGTTTCTTGTGAAACATTGATATTTGTCCAGATTCCAATCGGTTCTGATTGGTCGGAGATCTTCCAGTTCCATGACCGATTTTCGTCGAAAATGACATCTCGACTTATCACGATCTTCTTTGTAATTGGGTTGAAAAGTCGATATCCCTTCGTTCCAGATTCTACTCCCAAATGTACTGCACAAACATTCCGATCGTCAAGTTTTGATAAGAATTGAGTGGGTACCTTTGCGTAAGCCACACAGCCGAACACTCGAATGTGTTCCAGATTTGGTTTCCGCTTCTTCCAAATTTCATATGGCGTGTTTGTTACAGCTCTGCTTGGCAATCGATTGATGAGGTAGACGGCGTGTCGCACAGCTTCCCCCCACATAGACAATGGAACTGACATTGTCTTTAACAAAGCACGCGACATTTCGATCACCGTCCGATTTCGCCTTTCTGCAACTCCGTTCTGCTGAGGTGAGTAGGGTGCAGTAAGGTTTCTCACAATTCCCTCTCTTTCACAATGTTGCGTGAATTTGAGAGAATTGAACTCCCCACCTCGATCAGTTCTGAAGCTTTTTATTTTCCTGGTACTCTCTGTTTCGGCCAACACCTGAAACTTTCTGAAAGCATCGAAAGCTTCGTTCTTTCCTTTTAAGAAAAATACCCACATGTAACGGCTATAATCGTCAATTAACAAGAATACATACAAGTTACCTCCTTGAGTTGGTGGATTAATGGGTCCACATAAATCGCCATGAATCAATTCTAGCACCGCACTTGCTCGGTATTGCGTTTCTGTTGGAAACGTTGTTCGACTCTGTTTTGCGACTAAGCATCCTTCGCATATCTGTTTTGGTTGCTCGATTCTTGGTACACCACAAACCAGATTTTTCTTTACCATGTCTTCAATCGATTGGAAATTTCGGTGTCCCAATCTCGTGTGTCACAGCCAAGCTTGTTGATCAAGTTTTATCGAGAGACAAACTTGATTAGCAATTTTGAGCTTTGTTTTGTAAAGTCTATTATCCGAACGTTGTACCTTCATGATTAAATTTCCTTTGCCGTTGTAAAGCTTCAAAAATTCACCATGAAAATCTGCTCTCCCTCCTGCTTCTATTACTTGGCCCAAACTCAGGATGTTTGTGCGCAACGAGGGTATGTAGTAAACATCAGAGAGTATTCGATGTTCACCGTTCCTGCAAACCAGCACGATCTTACCTTTTCCTTCTATTTTAATTTTTGAGTTGTCTCCGAATCTCACTTGCCCAGATACTTTTTCATCAAGTTCTGCGAAAAATGATCTCCTCCCTGTCATGTGGTTACTAGCTCCGTTGTCTAGATACCAGATTCCATCTTCTTCGTTCTGCTGTAGCTTGGTGTCTTCTTCATTCAAGTAGAACAGATCACACACAATTTCTTTGTGTTCTGTTTTAAGTAATACTGGTTCCTCCTCCTGAGCCAAGTTTGCTTCTTCCGTGCGTGGTTGTTTTGGATTCTTGCATTCTGATGCAAAATGTCCAAACTTCTGGCAATTATAGCATTTGATATGTGATTTATCTTTTTTGATATTACCTCCAGCATCAACATTCGGCCAGTGTGCATTTTCGCCTCTATGACCTCCGCCTCTTCCACGTCCACGGCCTCTTCCACGGCCACGACCTCTACCTCTCCAATTTGTGGTATGTGGATGCAATCCCTTTTGATTTTGGTGATCGACATTTACAGTTTTCTGTCGATTTTGCCACTCGCTGGCGGAGAGTAACAGTTGGTTATCTTGATTCGCCTTAATTGTTCGTTGTCCGACACGTTCTTCATACGCTTTAAGCCTTCCAATCGCTTCTTCAAATGGCATTTCTTCAATGTCTGTGCACTGCTCGATCGAAGCTACCAGGTGGATGAAGCTATCCGGGACTGAATCGAACAATTTTCTGACCAAAGTAGCATCCTTTAAAGTCTCGCCAAGGTTGCTGAATTTGGTTGCCAATCCACTTAATTTTCCAGCAAAAGCATCAATCGTTTCGTTCTCTGTCATTCTTAGAGAATCGAAATTACTCTTCAGCGTTTGCAATCGAGCTTTCTGGACACGTTCTGCACCCAAATTTCTCATCTTCAACGCATCCCAAACATCTTTTGCCGATTTCTTCTGCGCCACCTGCAGAAGAACATCTTCTGGGATCGATTGAAAAATAAACGCTCGAGCCGCTTTGCTTCTCTTGATGTCTGTATCATCAAGTTCTCCATTCTCAACGACATCCCAGATTCCTTGGGCATCCATAATTGCTTCCATTTTTATCGCCCACGTCGTGTAATTCGTCGTAGTCAGCACCAGACATTGAAACGAAACACTTCCCGTTTCCTTTACTGATTGGGATGTGTTGATCGCCATTGTTTCGTGTTTCAGATACTTTGGCATAAAGCAACGCCGCTCTGATACCAATTATTGCTCGCCTTAGATCTTTACACCTTTGCCGGAATAGCTCGCCTGAAAAGCTCATGAAACAGAGGCGAACATAGAGGTTTTGAATAAACTTATGCACGAGAGACAATGCAAAAGATTCATGTTCAAACTGAACACCATTACACTATTTATAAACTGAAACTTTAAAAACTACCCACGAAACACACCTAGTACCCACGATGTTTACAAACTGTAAAAGTTAAAAGAAACTAACTACACATTCTCCAGATCATGGTCTTCCACGTCTTCCAGCAAATTAACTTCTCCAGATCATGGTCTTCCACGTCTTCCAGCAAAGTCTCCACTTTGCCCACATCTTCCAACTGAATCATTCTCCACTTTGCCCACGATTAGAAACTGAATTAGCAGCAACATCAAATACCAGACACCGTCGTATTCAACCATGATTCTAATATATCTTTCAATTTAAATAAAACATGCTAATAAAAATCATGCTAAAAAGGTACTAATGCAATGACAATCATAAATAACTTGTTCCCTTTTGTAATAGTTCTTTCTCTTTTTTGGATTCTTTGCTTGTTCGGCGATTTTTAGGATTGGTTCCAACTCTGTATAATCCTCTCGCTGAAACTTGTATCAATGTGTAGATCTCGGAACAACAAGTGTTTTGACACCAAGAACGTGCCGAGCAGTGGTCGGACGGCGAATCGCAACTCTCACGTCCCTCTGCTCTCGTTTTTAATAATATAATATATTATAATTTTAAGTATTTAATTTTTCAATAAAAAACATCCAATCCGACCAATCCTCTCACAAATCCAAAAAAATCTAAATAGGATAATAACGTCATATATTTAAGATTGAAATTGACAATATTAAACGCTGTAGATTTAATTAACCTAATATAATCAACTGACACCATATTGAACGCTCAGTTTCTAATTTATCTATCAAATTTAACCAAACATCCCACGTGCACAAAGCGACAGATTTGGAGTCCGAATACGACAATTAAATCGTCAAACATGGCAAAAATTTCTTTGGTAAATCCCGAGAATAAAAATTCTGGGTTGTTACAGCAATAGATTGTCGATAAGGATATTTGCCATGGGCATCTTTCGAAAGAAAATGTTTTCTTGTAAGTTGCCTACCTTTCTATTTGAAAATGAAAAAGGGATTGCATTCTGGTGATTTTTTCACAAATTTCATCTCTGCTTAGTTTCTTTGAGGATCAGATAACGTTTGAATGGTTGATCCTCTTTAGAGGGGATTGTTCATCTTCAGGCTGACATTTCACTTGATTGAGCTAAAGCATCTGTGTATTGTTCATTCTGTGGATGGTACATGTTGCTTGAAAATGTAATCGCTAAAACGTAAGTACACGTGTCGCAACGTAATAATAAAAATATCGATCCCACGAAGACAAGTCAAATATCTAATTTAAAGAATAAATTGCAAAGTATCATAAAGAATAAATAATAACATTAAAGGTTTGATTTTTATATTTATCTTCTACTCCTAAATTAAGCAATTAATTAAAGTGTCTAACTAATAATCTAGATTAAGCAGAAAAGTAAAGTTGGTGGTCGAATTGAGAATTCGTAAGAATCTCGACTAGGACTTTCCGTAAATTGATTTACTTGAACTGTCATCGGTGAGTGCTGCAACATTAGTCACAACATAAGTTTAGTTCTGGTCTGAACACTAATAAACTGAGGCTGACATTGCCTCTATGGTTGGGTTTAAGAACAAGTTCGATTTGACCGCACTAGGTTGGAATGAACATGATGAAAACACTCCTAGCTAAACCGTGTCACTCGATTTAACCTCCTAATGGTTTTAATACACGTCTTAGCAACACGCAATGGCGTATTGTCGTGTTGCCCTAAATGATATCAATGCAAAACAATAATTTTCAGGTTTAACACTTAGCAAATACGCAAGGGCGTATTGTCGTGATTGCTCGATGGATAATCACAGCAAAGCAAAGATATATAAATACTTATTAAAACGAGTTCTAAAAGATAGCATGCAATTTCATTAAGCAAATCAATGTATGAAAAATCATAATTTTAACTCAAATAAAATAGTTTTACACTAACTATCAGGAGTTCATATAATTCACAGAAATTAAAACGAAAAGCAAAGGGAGAGAATTTTGGTCATCGCCGTCGAAAGCCGTTGTTCTCACAGCCTCGTTCCCCCGCCGCCGTGATCGTCGCCGTGAACCTCTTCTTTGGATTTACGTCATTAGCTTGATCGTGAATCTCGTTCTCTAATTCTACACACTCAATCTGTAGTATTCACCTTCCTTTAAGTACATTTCGTGCAGCTTCAGCAGATTTGAGAGGCAGTTGCGATTTGGAGGAAGATCTTGATCGGTTTGGAAAGTAGTTGAGATTATGAAAGATTTTCAAATCTTCAAAGATATTCTTGTTTCCAAATTTGATTTTGAGTTGATTCTTTCTTCTTTTTCGTGATTCTTCCAGCCTTTATCTTCATTAATCTTCTGCAATTGCATGGAAACAAAAAACTCGTGATAATAAAGAAATATACGAAATATCGAGTAAAATCACGTAAAAACAGCTTCATTGATGTTGTGACATCGTTGCAGCATTATCCTTAAAAAATCCGATTATTTTAATTAAATTATTACAGATTCCTAGCAATTTGACCACTAAAACTACATGATTATTAAGTCTTTTTGAGACTTAACAGTACATCCTCACTATCTTATTCCATCACTTGACGACTACCCTATTATTTGGTTCGATTTTTATCAATTTTACGTGTTTATCAGTTGCTTTACAATGCAATATGATGGACTGAATGACCGATTCAGACAGTCAAGTTATGGTATCGATGTAGTAACACCAACTGTAACACTAGGAAATTCATAAATTAAAATTTTTATTTTTGTTATTAAATGCTAATTTTCTAATTAATATGCAATGTAAGTTTGATATATTGACCTAAGTTATTATACAACGATACTTAATTTAATGATGATTTCAGTTTATAAAGTACGCAAAGTTTTTAAATATTTAATTAGATAATATTAAATCTTTTCTCAAAAAGATTTAACAAATAGGACTTGATAGTTCAAAATGAAAAAATTGAATATATGAGTTGATTGTAAACTTTAATGGTTCGGTTTTAATCCAAAATTTTTAATTGAAGTTTAATGGTCCAATACTATTTTAAAAAAATCAAATAAAGCCTCCCAACACAACTAATATTTGAGCCTAATTTGTCATTATCTCTCAACTTTTGCGAATGCCCTTTCTCAAAAAATTTGTCATTATCTCTCAACTATGAAAGAGCATGGTTTTCTTCCTAGAAATTTTTCATTATCTCTCAACTTTTGCGAATGCCCTTTCTCAAAAAATTTATACTCGGCCGAATTCATTTGAGATTAAGTTCATAATTATTTGACAAAATATTTACGCTCTACTAGATTCGTTCGAGATTAAGTTCACATTTTTTTTGCGAAAAATATTAAACTTTCTTTTCCAAGGTTGTCAAGATGTCTCTATGAGATAACTTTCTCTAAAATATAACTTTTTTATCTGTGAATCTATACTCATGTTGAGAATTAGTGTTGACATTCGAGCCAGCTCGAGGGAGTTAAGTCTGAAATCCTCTGGCTTGTCGAGTCTGTCGAGTTTTTCGAGTCGAGCCTGTTGAGACTATTTGAGTCGGGCTTGTTGAGCTTTTTCTCAAAAATTGATGCTCGAGCCAACTTACGAGTAAGCATGCCAAGCCTAAACGAGTCAAGTCAAACGAGCCAAATATTTACCAAAACATGTATCTTATCTATATTTTTTAAGAAGTTATTTTCGTTGTTATAATATTAAAAATGTGGTAAACTTAATAATGTATTGTAAATATATTATTGGAACAAATATGACAAAAAATTGAAAATGTCTAAATAGAGGATACAAATAACTTTTACAATTGTATCACTGCAAATTAGATACACCTTAATTAGGTTTGCACATATCAAATTGTCAATTATGTACATAATATTACAAATTTATAAATGTAAAAATTACTAAAAATTATACTTTAAAACTTAAAAAAATATTTAGTTCTCAAACTCCAAAATTTGAATTCTTCGACAATGGAATCCTCGAGTTGTTAGTCTCTCTCTATGGTATCGTATCTATCACGTTGTACCAATCATTCATGAATCCACTTGCATTTATGCGCGTTCACCAGATGATTATGATATGCACAAGATCTAGTGCAAGCCTTTCTTGATGATTATCATACATACGTCAACTTGCACTAAAAACAGACTTAGACGCTATAGTAGAAACAATAAATGTTAGTAAATTTGTGTCATCCGAAAAAAAAAAATAAACATTGAGTCTCGTTTTGTTATCCTACCAATCTAATATACCCAAATCAATACACAGAGAATTTATATTTCATTTCTAATTAGTCATCGCCGATCTTTATTTCGACCAATAAAATACATTGTTGTCTATATTCGCATTTATGTTATCGATGATATGTAAGCGATTTCCAAAAATAGAACTACGACTAGAGCTAGAATGGGTATGGGAGGAAGATGATGAATGACTAACATCCGAATATTTATTTTGATATGAAAAAAAATTAACATAGAGATTGTTTCTTTATTGACTTAGACTCGTATGTGTACCGATACTTCAATTATTAGAAATTGTATCAAATATTAATTTAGTTCTTTTTTATTTTTAAATCGAAGATGTAGCACTAAAAGAAAAAATATTAGGTATGTCAAGTTAATATTTTTTGAAATTGATTTTCATACTATCATCTATATAAAAGAATTCATTTATTTGTTTATATTTTAGAAAAAAATATTGTTAAATTTACAAAAAAAAAATTGAAGATTGTGTTTCATAGTGAGATCATAAATAGTCAAACATCGTCAAAAATGTTTTAAAAATTTAAAAAATAAATTAATAATATCGCATAGCAGAATTCAATGTCTCATCTTCTCTTCTATTACATAGCAGAATCAATTTGCAATGTTCTTTTCATTCTCTTTTGGAGACATTACTCTATAGCATTTACAGAGTCTATTATTAAGGACTTGAGCTATTTGAATTACTTGATTTCAGAGGTTCCTATGCCAAGCAACCAAATCATGAATCGATGTGTCACTCTTTGTAATGTATCCCTTCATCATCTACTCTGAAGGTTTCGAATGATGGTTGCAACCAAGTAGTGATCTACAGTAGATTGAACAACTCAATTATTATAAATTTATTAATTTCCTACAAATTTTTCTAATTTTCTTTCTTTTCAAAGTAGATTCATTTTTTTTGTTATGGAAACAAAACTTCCACTATACCATGTAGTGAGTTAAAAACCTTCTTGCAAATTTATCATTAAGATCTTATGAGTGTAGAGGTAATGAACTCAGTCACGCTCTATCCTATCGTAGAGAGAATGAGAGAAAAGTTTCATCCTAAAGATGTCGCATAATCATATGAAATATTTTATGTGAGAAATAAGGTGTTTTGGTGTCATCCCACTAATATATTAAAGCATAATTCTTTAAACAATAAGATAATATTTCGATTTATCAATTTCAGTTAGATTAGTCATTCTCGCAGTTTGTTACTCACCTTAAGTACTATTTAGTGGTGTTTTAAATAAAATATTAAACTTCATGTAGCATGCATGGAATAAACTAGACAAAAAGTGCATATCCAAGTATTTAACAACAGTAGACCAACATTCCACACGAATTGATTTAACAACAGTAGACCAACAGTAAAATAAAATTATACTGTATAAGCATGTGGAAAAGAAGACTAAAAAAAGATTTCTTTTATGTGAGAATTCCGTCCATGGGACAAACCTCAAACTTCGATCCCCCTTTGACTTTGACCCGTCTTCAATTTCTTTCTCTCGACCTCTTTACTTCTCGACATCATTCTGCCCGTTTTATTCTTCTCACCGCAACTATTTCAACTTTGATCTTCATCCTTTAAGATATCTTCCGAAGAACATTTGACAAATCTTCTTTTTAAATATTGTAATCCCTTTTTAATTATTTGCATCAGCATCAAATCTGAACTATTTTATTATTATTATTATATAATATGAGCAAATTTAACGCAAAGTTCACAAAATAATTACATGTTTTACTGTGCATAGAGTTACAACATTTCTTGATATGAATATTTTTACTCAATTTATCATTAGATTGAAACAAATCTTAAGTTAAAAATGAGTCCACTTATATCTTTTAACGGTCTACTCGTACTTAAAAACAGATGATCATTTTTTGTGTATGCGCTACACAGTTATGATCAGTATCATCCAATTGTGAACATTATTAGTAATCCAAAAGACATAATTATGCTGCATTCCACATCACTTAATAACACCAGGCACTTGGTATGGTAAACGAGCAGAGGATGACAAAAAACAAGTGATATGGGATCAAATCTATAAGCATTGCTTCTTAAGCAGCCGGAGAAGAGAGATGCTACCTTGTGTTCTAAATCTTCCATCAATTGCTTCTTTCTTTGCACCTTTTTTCCCCAACACCAAAAAACAAGCTAATAAAAAGGTAATCACGATTTGATTAACGAAAATGAAAAAATTACATGCAATTTGAAAAGCTTGCTTTCTCTTCTCTCTTCCGGTGTGTTTTTTGCAGCGTTTGCAGGCCACGAATTTGTCAATCTATTTTCTTCCATTTTCCTCTCCCAAACTGCCACCCTTCCCAAACCGTTGGGCAACATCGAAACAGGTTGATTTCTTAAGTAAACTTTGAGGTTCTCGGAGATTGGACTTTGGGTGACAGAGAAAATGAATCTGTTCTTTGGGATGTCGAGACATTTTCAAGGAAGAATTTCTTAAAGCGGAAATGGGAAACTTGGGGCATGGCTGATGACGAAGAGGATGCAAGATCAGAATCTTCTGGGGGATTGATGAATGTTATCCCGGGCCTTCCGATGAGGGTTTATCCAGGTTCACTCGCTCTTCTATCTTGCTACTTCCGTCATTCTACTTCGAATCATATCCGCCATTGCTTTCCTCGTTTTCAAACTCGTGCTCCCGCTTCTACTAATTATGATCTTGATTCTGAAAATGGGTCAAATGGGAGGCAATTCTTTCATCTAGCTGCTGTTGTTGGCCAAGTAGTCTCTGTCTCTCTCTCTATTTCTCGCTCTTCCTATTACATTGTTTCTCTGGTTATGTCTTCATCTAATTTCCATCTTTACAGCTTTGCCACTTCCCCTCCCACAAACCATGCTGTTCGCATTTGGATCAAGGCCACCAGACATGTTGAAGCTTAAAACAAATGTTGAAGAACTGAGATTTCAAAAACCAAACAGAGTGCGAACAGAACTACCACTTTACACAAATTTGAATCCTATCACATGGAAAAACAGACACGTCATAAAGAAGGGGAAGAACACGTCAACTCAGCCCGTCTCTTTCATGCTGCAGTTCTCCATTGGAGTTCTATTTGGAGCCGCCCGTTCTTCGAATCGATTAGATGATACTTTCCGTTAATTCTTTTGTTCGTCACCACGTCCGACAGATTTATGTCGATATAACCCAAAGATTCCTGATTTCAATTGTAACAAAAGATATGAAACACTATTTCGTACATTAAAAGCTGCTTTTCCATGACAAAGGATTCAGATTTTACATTACCTTGGGATGCAGCAGCCCAATTCTAGATGATGCACTCAGTACTTCAAAGTGAATTTTGTCATTGGTTGGCGGCTCGTCCAGTGTAAATTGAAATTCTTCATCCCATCGTGGATCCCGATTTTTCTTGACAGACTATGTCAAGATCAACAACAGACATTAACATGTGAGATCAACAAACATTTTCTAATATTTATTTTGAAACTAGATTTAAGATACGGATAGATAAAAAGAATACCTTGGTTTTTCTTTCTTCTCCTCGGAAAAGTAATCGTACGTAAGGGTTGGTGTGGTGCTTTCCTTCCACGTCTTCGGCTTCGTGAATAATGATGACAAGCAAGCCCCCAGCAGCTGGTGTTCCTTCCGGAGCCTTTTGGACTGCATCTGAATCTTCCTCATCTTTTGGAAGTTCATCATCTTTAAAGGGTTTGTACAATAATTCAACCAGGATCTGCCCTCTCGATTTCTCATTTTGAGGATCGTTTGGATCCATGTTTTTCAACAGATCTAGAGTGAAAACTTTAGCCTCGTCGGGAGTAAGGTCTTTCAACGGAACGACATTCATACCCATCTTCTCATGTTTCCCGACCTAAACAAAAACCTCTAAGAAGTTAAGAACCCATGAAATAATCAAAACTTAGTAAAGCCGTGTTGAAAGTTTGAGCAAAAATGGTGAATTTTGGCCGTTTCTATACCTGTTCCCAATCGTAAACCATCAGTTCAAAAGCTTGCGATTCCGGATCCTTAACAACCAAATGAAATTCCTCGTTCCATTCTGGGTTCAAATTACTATGTTTTACGGTCGTTTTCTTTGCAGGAAGCTTGTCCTCGGTGAGCTTCAGCTTGACATACGGGTCTGATGCCCCAAACAGATCTTTCTTTTTCAGCTTAAGTGCCTTCAAAATCTTTACATTGAGAATTCCAACTGGTTTTTTCATGGCCCTGCAATTACATGAAAAATAAAGGTGAAAAGAGTTCACAAAAAAAGGGCCATAAAGAGGACGATGATGCTTACTTTGCAGGGTCCATTATAGCAACTTCAAGGGTCTTCGGCCATAGATACATATTGGCAACCTGATCTTTAATGAGCTCCTGGAACAGGTAAAGACGAGTTCATTTATACATACCAAGTTGAGTAGACTTTTCAGAGAGGAAGGGAGAAGACAAAGAAACAAAGAGACTGTTACCTGGACAAACCTGTACAGGCCAGGAATCGACATTACATCTGCTCCTAGTAATTTTAGTCCAAAGTCTACATATGGCTACAAAATTTAGAATCGACTTAGAAGAACTGTCCCAGTATAAATGTTCAAAGCTGAAAGGAATTTCATGTGCTGGATATGTGACGAGATTAAGGAGAGAGTGGAGTCAGTGTTCGGTTCAGTATGTAACATGACAATGGAATTCTTCTCAAAATTAGTGGAAAATAGAATGTCTAAAGATTAAATCATGGTGATATACCTTCTCCATTAGAGAGACCAATATTTTTGCAAAACAAGGAAATGTGGGAACCAAAGGCTTAAGCGTTATCCGAGGGGCAGCAAAAACTTGCAAATCAACAACCTGAAACTCTCCAAAACAAAAATCAATTCTTCTCACAGTGATCACAAGCACAAAATAAAACCCACATCTTAATCATTAATATATTCAGTATTATTTAAAGAGTGTAAAACAAGGAAATATCGTTTTACCAAAAATCGAAGCGGCAAATACCTGAACAGTGGCCTTCAATCCAAATGCTTTCACAACAACAGTTATATTCGGGTTGCCCGCCCACTTCATTAACAGTTCGGTAATTAGTTCCTTTTCGTCAGTCGAATAAACTTTCATTCCTGATTTACAATTCAAACAAGAGCAAAATGGTTATATTACAATTATTTCTCATTTCGGATAATGCTTAACCCAACAGTAGTTTCTATTATATGTAGTTGAATGGCATTCAGAAATAAGATTTAAGACAAAAGAAAGGGCGTCTTTAAAGAAAAAAATGAGCAACCCCCCTCGAGCAAGAAGAAAATAGCCATCTATCTTACAGTCTCATTTAACTAATGTTAAAGAAACAGAGTAAAGGGCGAATAGTTGAGAATTTTCTTAATTGACAGCATCCGTAAATTCTAGAATCTGTAATAGTTGATCATGTCATTAAACATTATTAGATTCATCTTCTCAAGGGTCATCAAAAGATTATTAGGGATTGAAAAAGGTTAAAAGTAGATAGACCGAATGAAATGCCACAAATACTGCAAGAGAAGCTATTTGTAAGCAGTAGATAGAAACGAAGAACCTTGAAAAGTGGGAGGTAAGGAGCCCAAGGTAAGTGTTTCAAACTCGACCGAATCAATTTTGTATTTAGGAATTTGCTCAGCAATAATGGGTTTCGCTATGTTCCTCACCATCTTGCAAATTGCCTAAAAAATACAAAAAATGAAAAAGAAACATGATCCTTGAAAAAAGTTCATCAAATACTAATAATAAAGCTAATTTGCAGCTGCACAAACCTTGTCAAGGTAAGGCCACATATTCTCGATAAATTTGTTGAGCCAGTCAACCTAAAAAAGACATTAACAAAAAAACATAGTTGTAAAGATGAAATCTCCAGTTTGGGGAGGACTCGACAAATCGAATATCATACTCTGTCAAAATCAGGGTTCTTGACCCACAAAGGTATTTCCGGCATCAATTGTTGCAATGTTTTTGAATCATGCTCAATCAAAGGACGAACCACAGGATCCTGAAAATGACAACGAATAATATGCAATGAAGAAACAAACCAGACAAGCAGAGTTTTGATGTTACCCGTAAGAGTATATAATAAACTATCCTCATGTTCGTAATATAGTAGCAAAAAATGTATAAACCCTTTTATAATCTTGAGTTTCAGTTTATAATTAGACAAGGGACAAGTATAGGCTGGTAAGATCTAATCAAGCAGAACTCATATTTACAATTCTTGAACACAACTGGACCAACAAAGGAAGAATGAACAAAACTAACAAGATATTTGACAGGAATGTTGCTGCAAATACTAGGATTGGGAAAGAAAAAATTACTTTAACATCAGTTGGCTGGAAGTAGATGAACATGTAATAACCAACAACAATCCCAATCGACGTTCCTACTCCGAATCCACAGAAGCCAAGTACAGTACTCAAGAAACCCATCTTCGTTATCCAAAATCTCTCACTCGCTCTCACCGAAACCCAAAAAGCCGAGAGAAATTCTTCTGGAGAGAGATCCCGTCGATAATATGCCGAGAGAAAGGAAGCCCTTAACTAAAATCCCCAGAAAGAGAAAGGGACAGAATCAGTCCAATCGCAGAGCTGGCTCGTTTTCCAAATAGGAAAATCACGATCTTCAAGCTGAAAAACCCGAAAAAGTAAAATATCTCATCAGTGCTGCGTAAGATTAATGGCGTTCGGAAAGTGGTAAAGAAGCATTAATTTTCGCGACCGAATCACTACCCTCGACTAGAGGTGGCAAACGAGCGGGCCGGCCCGCCAGCCCGCTCGTTTGGCCCGCACTATTGACGGTCCGAGCCCAGCTCGAACCGTTACTGTTCACGAGCGGGCCAGGCCCGCTCGTGTAAGGCGGGCTGAGCCGAGCCTGCATATGCAGGCTCGCGAGCCCGCCAGAGCAGCAGCCCGCCAGCCCGTCAGCCCGCCAGCCCGTCAGCCCGCCAGCCCGTCAGCCCGCCAGAAGCTCGTCGACGAAGCTCGTCGTCTTCTTCGCCAGAGCTCGCCGTCTTCGGTTGCCAGATCGCCGTAGCTCGTCGTCTGCGGCCGAGCAGCCCGGCAGCTAGTCGTCAAAATCCCCCGTAGCTAGTCGCCAGCCCGCCGTAGCTCGTCCTCTGATTCTCGATCTGGGAACCAGATCGCCCGTCACCGTAACTCGCCGTAGAGCTAACCTCTAGTTTTCCGGGATGGAACTCGAGGATGCAAACGCCGGAGAAGGAGTTTTGGAGTGGCCAAAATCCATTGCCTGATTTAAAGACGGAATATCGGCATCTTGTTTCCCAACTGATTCCTGACAGACATATTTCTCTTTGCCTGAGATTGAAATATTGGTTATCTGAGGCAATGGATTTGCCGATATTCTGCTCGAAACCTCCGGCAGGGCAAAACCCCCTCAAATCCGAGAGCAAAAGGCAAAACCGTGAAGGAGAACTTTGAAGATAGCTTGAAGAAAACACGTTGAAGTACACCTGCAGAGGAAGAAATGAAGGAGGAGAGAATCCGGTGGAGAAATGCAGCGCCGGAAGGGTGCCAACTCGCCGTCGTTTTCTCCGCAGCAGCCATCTCAGCCCCTCTCAGTCGCCGTCGTTTTCTCTCCTCGTCGTCTTCCCTGTCGACCGTTGCCAACGTGCTTCTGGCAACGGTCTGATGCTTCTGGCAACGGTGACCGTTGCCAACGTTCTTCAGGCAACGGTCTGATGACCGTTGCCTGATTTATCCCCTCCCCGGCTCCCCCCTCCCCCAATTCTCCCAATTCTCCCTCCCCTTCTCTCTCTAACGTTTGGAAATCTATAAATACGAAGGTTTCATTCATCAATTTTTCATTCAGATTTTCATATTCTTCAAATCTCACTTCATTCATCAATTTTCAATTCTCAATTTCTATATTCTTCAATTACCCCAATACCCCAATCTACAATTTTCTCTCAATCTCTCAATCTCTCAATCTCTCAACAAGGTATTTTTATATTGTATTTATATAATTTTTTTTATTATTTTGATTTTAGTGTAAGGTGTTTTGATTTTAATATATGATGTATTTTTTGTAGGATTTGTATACGTGAAAGAGATCACAAATTGATAACACATACAAGCCGTTGTTGAGTAATTGGTGTGAGCCGTGGGGTAAATTTTTATTTTATTATTTACAATAGTTAATTTTTTTAATTATGGATCCACGTAATTGTATACTCGACACATTTAGTGATGATGATGTTCAAGAAGTTAGGGGAGTTAATCACGTATTTTCATTTGGTCAATCATCCGCACAAGCATCCACTTCTTCACCAAGAAAAAAAAGAAATAAATCGTCGAATGTATGGAATCATTTTGAATTAAAGGATATTAGTGTTGGTGGAAAAATAGAAAATAGAGCACAATGTAAATATTGTATTAAAAATTATGCATACGAGTCTGGTAGTTCTACTAGTACTATTGGTAGACATTATAAAAATTGTCACGCAAACGAGCAAAAAAAAGATGCTACACAAACTCTCTTGAATGCTAGTGGTAGTGGCACTTTTATTTATTCACATAATAGATTAAGAGAAGGAATAGCAAAATATGTATCACAATCTGAAACACCTTTATCTATGTTTGATAGCGAATTATTTGAAAATTTTATGAAAGAATACGTTAATCCTAGTTTTAAACGAGTGCCTAGAAATACAACTAGAAATGATATTATTAAAATGTATAGTAACATGAAAAATGAATTAATATCATTTTTTTTAAATGCACCGTGTATGTCTATTTCTATCACTTCTGATTTATGGAGTGCGCCTAACGCATTAGGATATATCGTGGTAACTTCTCATTTTATTGATGAGAAGTGGCAATTAAATAAAAGAATATTAGGATTTCGTAGTTGTGAATATCCTCATAGTGGAGTAACTATTTATAGATATATTGTTGGAATTTTGCAAGAATATAATATTAGAGATAGAATTTTTAGTTTAACTCTCGATAACGCTTCTGCTAATGATGTTGCTATTTATCAATTTAAAAAATTATTTCAATTAGATACTTCTCATAATTCTCTTTTTCACATGCGTTGCGTCTGTCATATTCTAAATTTAATTGTTAAAGATGGCATGTCATTTATTTCTCCGCATTTAGATTCAATTAGATCTGCAATTTCTTATATTATATCTTCTAACACTCGACAACAAGAATACAAAGAATTTTGTAAAATTGCTCAACTTAAACCACGAAAATTAAAAACTGATATAGATACTAGGTGGAATTCAACTTATCTCATGTTAGAAAATGCTAAGCCATATTGGTTAGTTATTTGTGGTTTTATTAGTGAAAAATCAAAATGTATTTCTCTAGATCATACTAGTTGTGACATTGCTAATTTATTTCTTGATTTTCTAAAACCATTTTATGATGCTACAAATGAATGTTCGGGAATTTATTATCCCACTACTCATTTGATTCTTCCCATGTTTTTAAAATTGACGAGTACTTTTACAAAATATAGACAAATTAATGAATTTTGTGACATACTTGACAAAATGGAGACAAAATTTAAAAAATATTGGCTTGACATACCTACTATTTTCTCATTTGCATGTGTAATGGACCCTCGATTTAAAATAAAAGGAGCTTGTTTAATTATTGATAAAATTTGTTCTCATTTAGGTATTACTTCGAAAATTAATATTACTACATTACAAAATGATATTGCTTGTTTATATTCTTCTTATGAACTTAAATTTTCTAATGTTACTCATTTTACTCCGTCTTCACGTAGTATTTCTAGTTCTATTAGTGGAGGTGTTGGACCTTCACAAGATTTATTAAATGACATTTTAGATGAAATAGATAACGATGTTTATTCTTGTAGTACACAAAGAAATGAACTAAATATTTATATTGATACTCGATATAAAATTTCTCGAGACGAGAATTTTGATATTTTGGCTTGGTGGAGAGGCAACTCCACTTCATATCCTATTCTTTCTAGATTGGCACGAGATCTACTTACCCCTCCGGTCTCTACCGTAGCATCGGAGTCTGCTTTTAGTGCAGGTGGACGTGTGTACGATGATCGACGAGGAAGACTTGCACCGGATATTGTGGAGGCACTCATTTGTATGAAGGATTGGAACGACGCCGTCACGAGAGATCAACAACGGGCGGATGACATATTAGAAGAATTCCAAAATTTGGATGTCGAAGACTAAATATTTATTTAAACTTGAAAATGTAATTTTTATTTTGATATTTTTTTCGTCTTCTTGTATTATTTTTTTGTCATTTGCACATGTAGAAATTATTATTTTTTTGTCATTTGCACATGTAGAAATTTTCCAACTTGAAAATTAGTTGGGATGTATCTGATATGTAGTGATGCAAATGTCAAAAATAAAATAAATTGTACACATGTAGAAATTATTATTTTTAGCGACATGTAATTTTTATATTGCAATATTCAACGTTTATTAAAAATTAATTTCAACTATGTAATATTGTAAATAAATTATAATTATTGATGTGAGATAAATTTATTTAGTTATATTTGGCTCGTTAGGCTCGGCTCGTTAAGGCTCGTTAGGCTCGTTAGGCTCGGCTCGTTAGGCTCGTGGCTCGTGAGCCGGCTCGAGTTGAAATTTAAAAAAAAAAAGCTCGTTAGGCTCGGCTCGTTAGGCTCGGTAGGCTCGTTAGGCTCGGCTCGTTAGGCTCGACAGGCTCGACGAGCTAAAATTTTTCAGGCTCGGCCGGCTCGGCTCGGCTCGTTTGCCATCTCTACCCTCGACCACCATTTTAGCAAACGAAACGGATGAAAAAGAAATTAACTTATTTTCCTCAAACGCGTGTGATCAGAGTGTAGTGTCGGCAACCTGAAAAACCATTTTCACTCCTCTCTCCAAAGTTTCTTTAACGGCAGGAGAGGAATCAACCAACATGAAAATTATAAAAATACGGGTCTTTCGGAAAATTGTCCGTTTGTGCTTTACTCTCTGTCCTTCCATGGAATCACATCGCTGCCGACATAGTTCCTTCGGCCAAGACTTGGCTATTCTTGATGGTTACCAGTCCTTTGAAATTAGAAATAGAATCAATGGGTCCCTTCACACGAAAATCATGAAATCACAAGTCTAGCGTTGAAAAAGACGCGAACTTTACTGCTCCACATCTTTAAAGTTGACATTTTTTTTACTAATTTATAATAGATAATTGATTATGTAAATGACAATTACTTAAACGGTTAAGTTGACATCTATCTTAAAAACTCTATCATAGAAAGAGTCTGAAGCCAATGGTGTAAGCTTTAGAAATAGTTTATTATTATAAATCTTAATTCATTTCCATTTGAATTGATATAATTTATGCATGCCATTTTATTTTTGAAAACTAATTAGCCTAGTACAATTATGACATAATGTTAAGATTATTGTGTAATTATTTTTTTAATCTTACTTCTTTATATGTCACTAATTAATTGGTGTGATTGATATTATATTCTACAGGAATAGCATTTTTCTCCAAAATTATGAACATTTCCACACGTAGCAGAAAATAACTTAACGAATACTTTGAAATTGATATAGTACACCTATTTTCATTATTTATTTCATCAATTTTGCTAAAATTCAAATTCACATTATTTTTGTATTAATCTCTTATGTTGTTTTGGCTTCAACCTACAATATTGACTGATTAATTTGTGCAATTTGATTACACTATGTAAGTTGAAACTTTCTTATTATAAGAATCGGAAGTGTAAATTTCTAGTGTAGTCACAATAGATAGAAATTGCACTATGTAAGTTGAAACTTTCTTATTATAAGAATTGGAAGTGTAAATTTCTAGTGTAGTCACAATAGATAGAAGAGACGAAAAGAAAAGAAACACTATGTAAGTTGAAACCTTCGTGAAATGAACATAACAATTGCTAGTACTTGATTTTCTGCTATAAATTAAATTCATTTCAAGGGTTTTATTGTTAAAAAAATTTAAGTAGTTCAATTTATTCATTGCAAATACCTCAATTCTTCAACTATTTGAATTATTTATTCAATAAGTAAGAGAGCATGCATTGTTATGTCAATAGATAAGAATATACTACCAGGCAAATATCGAAAGGTTCAACTCTAAACAAAACAAAAATTAGGAAATTTGATTGAAGATGGATTTTGAAATGGAGCCCTATTGAGAGAATTGAATCCTACGAAAAAGATAAGAGATTTGAACTGAAGTCATGGACAGCCACCCCTTAAAATGAAAAACATATCTGCACCAACTGGTCAAAAATATTCACGCATTTCAGTGTTTTTCGAGGTAATCTATCTTGAGGGGTATGAAAACTAAAAGACTCGGTTTGATTTTAATAGTGCCATTCATAGAAACATGGAGTGATTGATAAGTAGAGTTCATTTTTTTTATATTATACAATGCCTTTTTGGGCAACTCCAAAAATAAATCTTCAAGAATTCTGAGTATGGACATACGGTATTATACATGGAGGGTCGTAGAATGTACTTAAATTTAGTACAAATACCATAATTCTTTCTCTCTAAAATGTTGAAATAGTTGGAAACTGAACTAGCTTTTGTTTGATCAATCTAGATCGCCCATTTCAAAACCTACAATGTAGATGAGGTCCACATCATGACTAGCAAACAAGTGTCGATGAAAGCAATGAGCGAAGTGATAATAGAGACACCTGCACCCTTATTGAGCAGCATACAAAATATTCAAAAATAAATAAATAAAGAGAGAGAATTATTGTGGTTATATTTGACACAGGTATCGTCTTCAATAATAATTCATATGCTACTTCTTTCGTAGACATCTCCCATAGAGTCTGGGCCCATTTTCATCGACCTTCCTCTTTTTGTCCTATTGTTCAAGTGTTACTAGGTTTTGAGTTACCAAACCATTATATTTATGTTTCTTAAACTCCCGATGTTATTTTTTATTGCGTACTGATGGTAAACGTGTCATGAGCTGATAGGTTTGTCGTATTACTGCAATGGTAGATGCTGAAAAGCGTAACATTTTTACATGCTTAAGCTACATATTTTGTCTACGAAGAAGGCAGTGAGAAAATATCACGTCAGGTTGTTTTGCATATTTTTTTCTATGCAGTAGACAGTGAAACAAAATCATGTAAGGTTGTTTTCCAATTTCTAACACGACGTAAACACATGTTTGGTAATAGACCTACTCTTATGGAAATTCTTCATATAGTTAGAATCTACGTTCGCAAATATTGAGCTCTTAGTTCTTCCCAACTGAATGGCCAATTGCTATAATTCAAGTGTCAACCGAACTCATTTCCAAGTTCTCGAGGGTGATGGGTCGGCCATTCTTAATTGAGTTTTGACCGACCTCTTAGTTTCGAATTTCTCAAGAGCACAAAGGGTCGATAGTTCTTAACAAAGTGTCAAGTGAACTCCCATATATTTCAATATATTTTATTTATTTTCATTGTCGGCGTGTAGAATTAGGTGTGTTCTTCTTGAGCTAGGTGTGTAGAATTAGAAAAACGAGAGTCACGATTCATTGTCGGCGTCAATCCAAGGCGAAGGTTGACGAAGACGATTACGATGTCGAGGGAACGTAGTTTTGTGACTAACAGATTTCTGGCGGCGAGGACCACATATCATTTTTGCTTGTTATTTTATCTTTCAAAGATTATATGAAATCTCAAAAAATTTTCAACTATTTTAATCTAGTCAAGTTCAAGACTTTTCGTGTGTTACTTTATTTAAGAAAATTATGAATTTTTTACTTGGAATTTGATTTAATAAGTTTTCATATATCTCTACGTATGTTAGAATATAATCTAGAAAGTCATGATAAAATGATATTACATGATTGTTAAAACATGTGTTAAACTCATTAGGTGGTTAAGTCGAGTTACATAGTTTAACTATAAGTGTTTTTGTCATGTTCGTTCCAATTGAGTGTGATTAAAAAGACTTGTTTTGAACCCCAAATCTTGAGTAACATCTCACTTCTAATAAATCTAAGTCATAGCTGTGAAAAAATTAATCGAAAGGCAATTCCAACCATAGTATATTAACGATCTAATCAAATATGAGTAAATTTAATTTACAAAAAAGATTATTCAAAACTTTTTTAAATTCTGAATTCGACCACCACTTTACTTTTCTGTAATTTTATTTTTATGTTATTTAGTTTGGGAAAAAACCAAAAATGGAAACTTTCTCTTTTTATACTTTGCAATTTATTTTATTTAACAAAATTGACTCATCCTCGTGAGATTGAGACATCTGTCGTGCTTAAAATAATCGTATTAGTATAGCTATAACGTGTAAGACTCATATATCGAGTCGATTGTGTAGTAGTTTGTTGTATTTTGACTAAGTTTGCAAGTCTTGTGGGTCGGTCCATATGAACCGAGCACTGTATGCAAGTTCGTCCCACCAACCATAATCATGTATAAATAGGAGGTTTTACTCCATAATTTAGTAGATTGGATTTGGAAAAAAAGTGTTAACTTCTTCCCAATCTCACCTCGCTTTTGATTCTTAAGATAACTTTCATTCCAACAATGCATCCGTGAATGGAGACCAAAAAGGCTCCATTGATTGGAGTATTTGGAGTTACCAACGGCCAATCTTACAACGTCACCTTGGCAAAAGGGTATTAAATGTAAGATGCGAAGCAGAATCTTTTCGGCCGATGGAAACGAGGTTGCAATTGTTTTCCATCAACCATCAACTCACTGGAAGTGCCTAGAAAGCATGATCATTCTATCGTGCAATGCCTCGGCGTGTATGTTTTCCATCCAAGCATCCATCGTCCACTGAGTGCCAACCATGCCAAAATGATGAAAGGCAACTCAAACTCTGTCCTTAGACGAAGCATGATCGCTTAAGGAACATCTTGAACAAAGTCAAGCAAGCTTGTGCCCAAGGTCCGAAGACCATGCCCCTACACCGTGTACCGTGTCCTACCGTGCGCAAGCGCTTAGTGCATGTCCCGCTAGCTGAGCCTCGTTCATGTCTGCTCAACGGTGCTCACCGGTAGTCTAGACCTCGTGTGCACACGTCTCGGATCACGTTGTGCTAATCGTGCATAGGCAGATCATTCCGTACCAACCATCATTGTGCCGCCAGTGCCTTTTGCATTCTATGGCCCAAGTCATCTGTGCCAATCATGAGTTGTCGTGCCAAGCTATCCACTTAGTAGACGGAGCATGACCACGTACGCCCCTCATACCAAGCTAAGTCATCTGTGCTAGCCTGTTCAGCGAACGTACCTCATTGAAGCATTCGTTCACGCTAACTACCCCATGCACCATGGTTTTCCATGCAACTGCTCGTGCCTCACAGCGATTCGCATGCAATCCCTTGACCCTCACTCATGTTCTCTTGCACGTTCACTGTGACCATTCATTTGCCCCGTCACACAAGTAGCCGCTTTTGCCTGTTCATAACCGTACCGATACGCAGCTCCATGCATCGCAACAATTCCAGTGCATGCCTATTCGTGCCCAACAGACATTGCCCACACCCAACACGATCAAATGCTAGAGTCAATCCACATGACCGACAATTGAGCAATGCATCCTCCGGTAACACAACGACATCGGGCACGTTCACTCAGCCACCTATGCCAATACGTAGGGATGGGCAACCTAAGCCCGACCCACGGTCTCAGCCTGACCTGTAGCTTTTGGGTCGGGCTTGTAATGGAAATTTTGGGTTTTTTTAAATTTGGGTTAGACTTTTATCTATTGTTTGGTTTTTGGGTCGGGATTTTATTTTTACTAAACCTGCAAGCCCAACCCAAAAACTCGTCGATTATCTGTCAAATTCAACCATCTTCAACAAGATAACTCTCTCTCTCTCTCTCTGCCCCCTTCTTCTCTCTCTCTCCTCCATATCCCCAATCTCTCCCCCTCTCTCAAGCTTCCTCTTCCATGACTGTCATTTCATCTGCAACTGTTTCATCTTCTTCTAAGCTTATTTTCCTTCACCCCTCTTCAGAAACACCACACGAAACCTCATGTAGGATCGGTTTTTAACCTCAGTGGGGGGTGAAGTAGGTTAATAACAATTTTTTGTAAGTTAAATTTCTTAAGTACAAAACTAAAAAGGTTATTTATCAAATTCAGTTTATTCAAGCACAATCAACAAAGTAAGAGTTGAGAGAGAGAGAAACTAACACCGATATGTTTTCCCGATTTGGCCAACAACTGCCTACTTCCGCACTTCAAGGTAGCTTCTTGAAGATCCTTCACTTGATTGAGCTTTCGGGTGTCAATCTAACATTTACAACTTGACTCTTCTTTTTTAGAGGTGTCACCCCTGGTTGACTCTTCTTTCTCAGAGGTGTCACCCATTTTACAAGTTCACTCAATTCTATCGATACAAGGATTTACGGTTTCTAAATCGACTCTCTCAATCACAAGATGAATAATAAAAAATGGATACAAGAGATGAGAGAGTAAAATGACTTGAGAATAATTTTGGCAACGTTTCGGCGTGTTTTTCTCTCAAGAAAAATTGATTCTTCAACGGGCTTCTCTTCAACTATTTATACAGCTTAGGCTCGGGCGGTCGACATAAGTACGGGAGCGGTTGACCGCAATATAGCCGTTTAGACTCATTAGAAAGTAGCCGTTGGAGCTTTGACTCTGTAGTAGATCCTGAGCGGTCGACATAATCGTGAAGCGGTCGACACACATTTAGTCTCTGGAACTTCAGCGGTCGATACAAGTAATTAACGGTCGACATAAGTTCCGTCTTTGGAGCTTCACATCGGTCGACATAGGTCTTGCTCGGTCGACATTAAATTTGTCTCTGGGACATCCGCGGTCGACATAAGTCTGTATCGGTCGACATAGGTTACATCTCTGGAACTTTTCCTCTGGTTGACATAGATCTTGAGCTGTCGACACACATCTCTTGGGCGGTCGACATACATTTGTATATAGCGGTCGACATACATCTCTTCTCTAGAATTGTTGCGGTTGACATATGTGAACAGCAGTCGACATAACCTGAGAAAACTTATAAAATTCTGCAACACTCGACCAACTTGTTAGATATTAAGTGTACCCTTTTACAAGAATGTTTCACAAGAGATTTATTAACAGCATAATTTAATTTAGCTTTCATACATTTTCACAAATGATTATCATAAAAAATACTTAGTTACTTTAAAAGTCTTTAAAGCCAACACCTTCGTTAAACTCTTTGCCAAAAAAACCCACCTCTCATCCTCCTTCCTCAACCCCTCCACCATTCTCCACTTCATCCCCTCCTCCGCCCCCGCCGCCGCATCCTCCTCCCTCCGCCGTCGATCGTTCACCGTCAGAGCTGCCCACGGCAAATTCGAGCTCAAGAACCCCATGTCAGCATCGGCACAATCGGCCACGTCAACCACGACAAGACCACTCTCACTGCCGCCCTCACCATGGCTTAGCCTCTTGGGTAACCACGCTCCCAAAAAATACGACGAAATCGATGCTGCCCCTGAGGAGAGAGCTCGAGGTATCACCATCAACACTGCCACCGTCGAGTACGAGACCGAGTACGAGAATTTTTTAATATGACCAAAAACCTGACCCGACCCGACTCAAATGGGTTTGGGTCGGGTTGTCTCAGAGAGTGCGGGTTTCGGGTCAGTCTTTGATTTCGAGTTTGGGACCAAAGCCCAAATGGGTTGGTACTGGTCGGTTAAAAACCCAACCCAAACCGACCCATGTCCATCCCTACCAATACGTGCAACAACCATGACCATTCACTGGCAATGGTCATCGAATGATCCAACAATCATGCCCCATCGAATGAAGGCTTTTGCATGCCCAATCGATGCACCCCATAGCCGAACAACTATAGTAACGCTAACACCTACATCTCGTAGGTGTCACATGGTGCACATTAACAGGACACGAACGGTCGCACCCCCACGTATCCTTCTACGCCTCATATTTTCTATATAAATGCCTCATTTTTCCATATTTTTTCAAAATCATCTATGCTTAGAGAAATTCTTCTTGAATTTTAAATTTTCAATAGGCACCCTAGTTTTGGCCAGAAACCAATTAGAGCATGCGTCGTTTATGTAGGCATGAAGAGTGTTTGATTGTCAAACATCTCATGCAGGATCAAATGTGATTCCCCTAGGTGACGAGGGGAGCTAGATGTTCATCATTTGGAGTTTGCATATCGTGATGTCATTCCTTCAAAGCCTTATAGAGTTCTCAACAGTTGAGTATCTGGAGATTGGTGACATGCTTGACAAGGTTGATATAGAGTCTTTTTGTCCGATGCAGGGTCTCATCATAGAGTGTTTAGTTTGTTCATTTTATGCTAACCTTGATACAACTAGTCGGGTTAACAGCGACAAGAGTTTTATGTTTGGACATGAGATACAATGACATCCACTATGATCAACCTTATGATCGATTTTTGAGATGATGACGGTGATGGGGGTCGAGGCATATTACCACCCCTCACAGTCGTGCCCGTTCATCAAGGATAGTAATAGAGTACCATTCTTGAAGATGACCTTGGTGAAGAAGACAATTGTTGTCTTCCATAAGTCTAAGCCCGCTGAGATGACTTTGACCACCCAAGTCATCCACAAAAATTATTGGTCACTTCTCTTTTTCTGAGATGGCAATCGTAATTTGGTCAGTTGCATGGATTTATGTGTTGTACATGGTGTACATGGAGAAACATTTTATTGATTGATATATAATTTTGAGGCATATGACAAAGGTTCAGAAGGAAAGTCTAAATAACTTTCCTTGTGGTGTGCTCATTCAGAGGCTTATTAAGAACTTAATATTTATGAACTTTGGTCATTTACAAGCTCATATGACCACTCAAGTAATCCACCACATCATTGGTCAAACACTATTTGCACTTTTTATCTATTGCTTTATTTTTATCTAGTTGTTAAGTCTTGTATTGAGATTAATTTTTCTGTTATTGAGATTACTCGAACATTTTAGCACGACTACGCTTGTTTACTTAGTCTTACAATTTTTTTTCATGCCTAGACTGGATGCCACGGCTAGAATGAAGTTGGTATTTATCTAACTTGTCATTAGAAATTTAACTAAGCATTGAGTAGATTCATTGAACAAGTGAGTTTAACTTAGTATCTTTTATTTTTGTTAAAAATTGATGAATGTGGCCATGTGAGCCCCAAGCACAAGCTTTGGCCAAGAAAACCAATAACATATCATTAATCCGACCACTTTGTCTCTCATCGATATTTCTACTATCTTTTTGCCACTCTGCTTTGCACTTACCAATAAATGATGTAAGCCATAAGATTAAAGTCCTAATCCCAAAATCCAAAGCTCTAACCATAAGCCCAAAGCCTAAAGCTCAAAGCCTTATTATCTAATCCTCAAGCCCAAAGCCAGAGCACTAAGTCGTAAGACATGAGCTCTATACGCATAGCCCAAAGCTGAAATCCCAAAGGCCTAAGCCCAAGGCCCAGGGTCAAAACACAAAGCTTGAACCCAAAGCATAAAGCACAAAAACCAAAGCCTAAAGTAGTATGCCCAAAACCTAAGCTCTTATCTCAAAGCTATGAGCTCGGTGATGAAAGCCTTCAGCCAAAATCTTTATGCTCAAAGAGTAAGACCAAAACTTAAAATCCCAAGCCCCAAAGCCCAAATACCTAAGACCAAAGCCCTTAGCGCAAACCTGAAAGCCCAAAGACCTAAGCCTAGGCCTAAATCTCAAACTTCAAACCCTAGAGGCCAAAGGCCAAGCTGGACCAAAACTCGAAGGCCAAATCTTAAAGCTCGAAGCACAAACCCAAAAAATAAAAAATAAGCCTTAAGCCCTAAACCATGTGCCAAAAGTCTAAAGCTCAAAGACATAACTTGAAAGTACAGACCCTAAAGACCAAAACCCTAAATCATAAGCCAAAAGCCCAAAGCCTAACGATCAAGTTCTTGAGCCCTAAGCAATGATCACTATGCTTAAAACCTTTAACATTGAGCCCAAAGCCTTAATCTTAAAGCTCAATGCCCTAACCCTCTCGTTGTATGCCCAAAGACTATAGCCTTAATCTAAACACTAAACTCACATCCCACTGACCAATACTCAAAGTCATAAGCCCTTAGCCCCAAAGTCAAAAGCCCAAAGCCCTGTTCCCAAAGTTTAAACCTTAAGCTCAAAGCCATATTCCCAAAGTTTAAACCCTAAGCTTAAAGCCCTAATCCCAAAGATAAAAATCTCAAAGCCCAGAGCCAAAAGCCAACATCCTATAAGCCAAATCTCCAAGCCCTAAGCATAAGGCCCTAAGACCAAAGTCAAAATCTCAATGTTGAAAACTCGAAGTCTTACGCCTAAAGACTAAAGTCATAACTCTTATATGGAAGATGTAAACAGTTAAGTTCAAAGTACATTGGCCAAAGAACGAAACTAAAGCTCAAAGCCTATAGCTCAAAGCCTTATTCTAAAGCCTAAAGCCCTATGCTCAAAGCTTGAAGCCCTAAGATGAAATCTAATAGCCTAAAGCCAAAAGCTCTAAGACCCCTACACTTGAAGCCAAAAGCCCAAAGCTTAAACCTCAAAGCCTAAACTCAAAAACCCGAAGCCGTAATCTTAAGCCTAAAGTTTTAAGCTTGAAGCACAAAACCTAAAGCACAAAGTCGAAACTCATAAGGGAAAGCCCAAACCCATAAGCCCAAAACACAAAACCCTATGCCTAAAGCTAAAGCACAAAGCTCAAAGCCCAAAGTCCAAAATCATTAAGCCCTATTCCAAATGCCTTACACCCAAATCAAAAATCCGTAAAACCCAAAGATCAAAGCTTTTAGCACTAAGCGTGAAGCCCAAAGTCCAAAGCCCAAAGTCCAAAGTGCAAAGCCTTATGCCTTAAGCCCTAAACCAAAAGCCTTAAGCACATTAAGGTTTGTTAATCGTCTAATTAGCAAAGAAACGTCCAAGAAAAATAAGCCTTTGTAAACTAAATCTCAAACTATCTTTCATCTTAAATCCTAATTTTTTTCCAAGCCATTTTTCGCAAAGTTTTTTTAGACATTGGACTTACCTAATTTTATTCTAATTAAGTCAAACTAATATTATAAAAATAAATGAATTTTTTGAAATAGTAGATAAAATGGAAATGAAGTTTAAAAAATATTAGCTTGACATAACTAAAATTTTTTATTTGCTTGCATTATGCATCCTATATATAATTTTTTATACAATTTTTGGTAACTTACGTCTAGTTTTTGTAGTTACTACAACTTTATTAAGAACAAGCTTTCTAGTTTATTTGTTTCTTACCAACTTAAATAGTATGTTACTCGTTCATTTTCTTCGAGTTATAAACTGTAATTTTATATAATTTTCTATACTTCTAATTTTTTGATATTTTGCATGTGATTGGAAATTTGATCGGTTTCAACCTAATTGCGATGTATGTAATAGGCAGTGATGCAAATGTCAAATGTTTTGATAAAATTTAATTTTTCAATTATATGTAATTTTTTTTAATAATAATAAATATATTTTTTATATTATATATCACAATAAAATATTTACATTACATTACTAAGTTTTTAATTATTTATAAAAAAATTAAATAACATAATACAAAATATTTTAGAAAATTAGATATAAAATAAACTTATTTACGCATGTTAAGTTCGTTTGGCTTGACTCATTCAGGCTCCAGCCAAAATTTTTGAAAAAAGCTCGACAGGCTCGACTCGATTAGGCTCGACAAGCTTGATGAGCTAGAAATTTTTTAGCTCGGCTCGCTCAAGCCGACATTCTAGGCGGCTCGAATGCGACTCTATCTATCTGATGAAGATTATTTTCCCCACAAACCCAGCTTGTTATCTTTAAGGCTTCGTTACAATAATAGTAAGCCCAATTTAGCTTCGTTCTTTCCCCCTTCTTTTTTCCAGCCCATAATCTTTTAATCCAATGCTTAGCTCAATCCAAATTAAAATGAATTGTCCATAATACTCTTAGTATAAAAAAAGAATCCCGATTGACGAAATGAGAGTGCGACCATTCACTTATCTGCTCCACATTCTGGTAACCTAAGGCCCATCTCTGAATGAGAAAGCGCCTTTTACTTTTCCATACACAGGCCACGTTCTCTGTCATTGACAAAAGAGAACGAGGTGCACTTATAATGTCGCTCTGTAGAGCCAACATAATCTCTTGGTTGAGAAAGAAGATGCAGAGTTGTCGGGTTCTACCACAGATCGATCACAACCTACTCGCGACCAAAATGTGCTAGTTTTGTTGCTTCTTCTTGGACGGCTGCCGCTGAGACGATCCTTTTTCTTGAATCTTTGGTAACGTCAATGGAGATTTTCCAGAGGGTCTGTCGTCTACCAAATTGTCTTTGACGACAATCGAGGTCTGATGGTCGAATGAAATCATTGGACTTCACTAGGTAAAAGCTTTTCTCCTTTCCTTGGATATTCTTTCGCTGAAGACGGCTTGGTTGTTGAATCTAGAGAGATGTTCCGCGATTGTATCTATTGCTTGAAAATGTAATCGCAAATAAACGCAAGTGCACGTATCGCAACGTAGTAATAAAAATATCGATCTCACGAGGACAAGTCAACTCTTAATTTAGAGAAGTAATTGCAAAGTAAAAGAAATAAACTAAAAATCGTAACTTTAAATATTCACAAAAAGAATTAAAGAATGAAGAATAGGTTTTTCATCATTTGATTGGGTTTTCATCTAATCTAATATGCAAGAAATAAATTGCAGAAAATAAAGTGCATAAAAGTAAAGTGGTGGTCGAATCGAGAATTAGAATTAACTTCGGAAAGAACTAACTATGATTGACTTAAGCAAATCAACATAAAAAATTCAGACTTTGATTAAACTAAACAACTCAATAACTTATATTGTCAAGACTTGTAAAATCGATGAAAGTTAAAACGAAAAGCAAAGGAGAGAATTTTGGTCACCGACCTCTTCCACGGATTTACGCCCGGGCTTGATTGCAAGCTTGTTCTCTAATTCTACCACACCTAATTCGTGGTATTCACCTTTCTTTAAGTAGTCTTCGTGTGGCTGTAGCAGATCTAAGAGGAGGTTGCGAGTTTAGAGGAAGATTTGGGTAGATTTGGAAGGTAGTTGAGATTATGAAAGATTTCCAAATCTTCAAGATATTCTTGTTTCCAAATATGATTTTGTGTTGATTCTTCCTTCTTTTTCGTGATCTTCCAGCTTCTTTCTTGCTCTGCAATCCATCTTTAAACTTGGCAACTGCATCTAAACAAAATATTGTGAAAATACGAAATCTAGAAATATTGTTGAAAATCACGTAAAATCTGCGTTTTTAGATGTTGTTGCGATGCAGCGGCATTTCCGCGATATTTGCCTAAAAATCCGATTTTTGAATAAAACATTATATGATCACAAGCAATTTATCAATAAAATCCCGTGAAATATTAGGTCTTTTCAAGGCCTAACACATCCCCAAACTTAAATCATTGCTCGTCCTCGAGTAATAAACAATCAATATAGTTTTCAGAGTTTTCCCAAATAACCTAATCCGAAACCGATAATCACAAATTCGTGACTTTCCAACTCTTCTTAATCTTGGATAGCTTCTCTATAGTATTTCCCCCAAGTGAGTGTGTGCTTTTGTTCCAATGAACATTAATCTTCCCAAAAATCATAAGCTCTATCTTATAATGCCGAAATCATCAATTCTTTAAACATCGTTCAAATTCATACCTTCCACGTACAAATTAAGCAAGATCCGAGCTTCATGACTTCAAGAATGAGGAATATATTTTTTTTTTTTAGGCTTATGTAAATAAGCTACTTACGTTATCATACCACCCTTTATATAATTTTTTTATTTTTGATTTAGCCAAGGTGGTATTTCAAACGGGTAACTCATTTAATTGCAACGGAGTTTCTCCCATTGTTCCCTTTATTTTTTGATTCCACCCATCGAGTATCCAAAAGGCTCACTCGAAAATTGAAAGTGGATTGGGAAATTGCAAATACACTTCACCGTTCATCCACACAGTCCCGATGAAGTGTTACTCAACGATCATCCACTTAAGTCCCGAAGAGTATTATATTCACACATCGATTATCCACCGATCATCCACTTAAGTCCCGGTGAACTACCAAAGTTGTGGTTGTCCTTATTTTTGGACTTTTTATGCCTCATCTTTTTTTTTCTTCCCCAAACTTGTCACCATGTCACTCTTCACCTAAAAAATATGTTTGTCTCAAGCATTTATTCGAGCTAGGTTTCAAAAATATCAAATTAAAACAGAACATGATAACTCTTAGGAAAATTGGGAAAAATGATGTTCAAAGTAACAATTTCGTGTAAAGGGGATTTACAATTTTGAAGTTTCTCCTAAATTAATTAGAGTTAAATTGTCACTAATAAGTAATACCTGAAAAAGATTAGATGACTTAGGAAAATAAATGTCCATCATTAAACTATGTCAACATGAATTGATTTTGGTATAGCGGATTAGGACAATTTTTTTTTTTTTTTTTTCATTTGAATTGATTTCGGTACACCCATCCCCAAACTTTAAAGTTGACAATGCCCTCATTGTCAAGCCCAAAACAACAAAATAGACCGAAATCACAAAAAAAACAAAAGTCCAAAAAAGTAGAGAAACTCCCTCGTGAAGATCATTCGGACTCATTGTCGTTTGGGTCGCCGGAATAAGCTGGGCTGTCGGCATTGTTGGGCTGCGATTGGGCCTCCAATTTTTCCAGAATGTCCAGCATGTAGTGCTGTTGGATCTCCAATTGGCTTAGGCGGGTTTCCATGAGTTGCAGACTCTTGGAAATTTCCGCTGGAAACCTGTTCGCTTCAGATGCTGCAGCTCTGCGTGCAGCATCGGGGACATGGGTGTCTCCCTCGTCGGGTTCTTCGTTATCCTCCTGTGTAATTCGGTTTATAGTAATAGGGGTAATCATACCTGTATGATGGAGCCTGGCTTCTGTGTCCAGAACTTGCACTCTAGCATGAATGCAAAGCTCGGACACCAAGGATGGAAAGAGGAATTGACTCCCCTTCTTCGTGGCGTTTGCGCAGAGGCTCCGGTATATGATCATTCCGACGTTGATTGGTTTACCGCCTAGAATGCAGTAGAGGAGGATGACTCGCTCTCGGGTTACGTGCTGCCCATGAGAGGAAGGAGAGATTCGAGATTTCACAAAGTGGTACCAACACTTCGCACTCAGAATGAGTGAGGCCCGAGATATTGTAAAGGCTCCGAGCTTTGTGATTGCCAAATAGTTCCCGGCAGAGCCACTGTGTCGAGAACTTCTGAGAGAAACTCCGGCATTGTATTCTCCGAGTGGGCGAAGAATTCGTCGGTGGCGTTGGGGAGCTTGTAGAATGCGTTTATTCGCTAGGGCGTTATGGGTACCATCTTGTGCCGGACCATGATTTCTTTCGGCATGTCACCTGAAAAGTTAGAATAAAATTCTCTCACCAGGGAGAGAATCGGCTCAGCGGGTTGGGCACAGAGATTTGCCCAACCTTGCTTCTTAATCGTGTCGGTGAGATACGCCGGGTATTCTTTGTAAGTGCCGGTGTTGAGTAGAAATCCCTTTTCAGCGGCAAAAGTCCGCTTCTTGTACTCATGCTCGTATCTGTGACGAGCTTCTTCATAAATAAAGGCCGGTTTTGCTGGCCTCTTGATTGCAAAGGTCTTTGGACGAGGTGGAGTGCGTGATGTTTGCACTGGAGTTGCTGCCGATGCTGTAGCTTTGAGCAGAGGTACCGTCGTCTTTGGCGGTAAGGTGTTTGGGGCAGCAACTCTTCTTTTTCGCCCTGTTTCTTTAAAGAAAGGTACTTGAATGGGTACCTTTTTGATTTCAGCAGCAGAAGAACGGGTGGTTCTTGATGAAGGTGATGGAGCGTCGGGATTGGAGATCGGAGTTGTTGATCTCGGTGGCGAACACGGCGGAGCAGTGGCTGTTTTCACAGCCTTCGGCTTCAGAATGGAGGAAATTGGGGCGTCAGATTTGGGGCAGACTTCCCGTGATGGTGGTGGTGCTTGCTTGCTGGCGGTTGACTCGCCGCCTTTCGGTTTACGAATAAGAGGAGTCGGGGTATCCGATTCCGTTTCCGAGGAGACAGAATAGAAACCGGCGGCTCATCTCTTCGTTGCTTCTTCATTGACGGTTGTGCGGCGAGTCTAGCGGATACTCGCATCCGCTGCGCCTTTGCTGGCAGTGGTTGTCTCTTCTTCGGTGGAGCGGGGTTCTTCGTTGTCGGCATCGGAAGTTGCCGTTTCTTTATCGTCGGCTGGGCGGATGTCTCGGTGGCAGTTTCCATCGGTGTTGGCACGGGAGTCGGTCTTTTCTTTGGTGTGATCTTCCGACGGCGTTTCGGCTGTCGGGGTTCCGGTGACGGACTCCTTTCGGTGGCCGGAGCATTGACGCCTTCATCGCCGGCATCTTCATCGGGAGTATCCTTCCACGGCAGATAAATGACGGTGTCTTTCCATGTCAGGTACAGAATCGGCGCTGGCTCCATCGATTTGTCTGCTGGGTTTCTTGAGAAATCTTGATGTTTCTCCCGAATGCTATGGCTTCTGTTTATAAAGATGATAGAGAGGCGGTCATTTGAAATTAAAAAAATTATTTACCGCTTCTCTTGGAAAGTTGATCAGGCGGTAACTTCCTCTTTGCTTTCCCGCTCAGTCCAATCAGATTGGACCAATTTCTTCTCCTGATTTTCCTATAGTCAAATTGTGCATGCTTCCATTTAATCAATGCCGTGTCAGTCTTGCAGCATCATTCAGGCAATCTATCCTACAAAATAAAACATAAATAAAAACTAATAACTATTAAAAATAAAGGGCTGCCTCCCTGTAGCGCTACGTTTTCCGTCTGGTCGTTATGGGCTCATTCAGCATCCTCCAATGAGATGGAGATGTGATCATCATCTTGTGGGCTTGGCCCAAGATAAGGCTTTACTCGTTGGGCATTCACCTTGAAGTTCTTCCCGGCGTCATCACGAAGTTCAATCACTCCGTAAGCATTGATTGCAGTGATCAAGAATGGTCCCGTCCATCTTGATTTTAATTTTCCCGGAAATATCTTCAATCTTGAATCATATAATAGCACTTGTTGCCCGACATTGAATATCCTTTCTTGGATGTTTTTGTCATGCCATCTCTTGACTTTTGATTTGTAAATTTCTGCATTCTCATAAGAGTTTTGCCGAAATTCTTCTAACTCATTGAGTTGTAATAACCTTGCTTCTCCCGCGGCTCCTTCGTCCATGTTCAATTTAGCAACCAACCAATACGTCTTATGTAATAATTCGACCGGTAAATGGCAAGCTTTGCCAAAAACAAGTCGAAACGGTGATGTTCCAATTGGAGTCTTGAAAGCTGTACGGTAAGCCCATAAAGCATCGGGTAATTTCTCGGCCCAATCTCTTCTACCGGTATTAACAACTTTTTCCAGAATTTTTTTTATTTACCGGTTAGAAACCTCCGTTTGTCTGTTTGCTTGAGGGTGATACGGTGTTGTGACTTTGTGCTTTACTCCATATTTTTCAGGTAACTGCTTGAATTTCCGGTTGCAAAAATGACTTCCTCCATCACTAATGATTGCTCTCGGTGTGCCAAATCTCGTAAATATATTTCGATGAAGAAAACGAGTGACAACCGAAGAATCATTAGTGGGAAGAGCAATGGCTTCTACCCACTTTGATACGTAATCCACGGCGAGTAAAATATATTGGTTCCCGTAAGATGAAGGAAACAGGCCCATGAAATCAATACCCCATACATCGAAGATCTCGACTTCTAGGATATTCGTTAGCGGCATCTCGTGTTTTCGTGTAATATTTCCCATCTGTTGGCATCTGTCACATGATTTTACAAATGCATTTGGATCTTTAAATAAAGTAGGCCAATGCAAACCTGATTGGAGTTTAGTAGTTGTTCGGGTTCCTCCAAAATGTCCTCCATACGGTGAGGCATGGCAATGCTGTAGCACCGATGCGACTTCGTGTTCCAGAATGCATCTCCTAACGATCTGATCCGCACATTGTATAAATAAATATGGATCATCCCAATAGTAGTTGCGTACCTCTTTTAAAAACTTCCTCCTCTGTTGATAGGTGTAATCGAATGGGATGATTCCGCTTGCTAAGTAGTTCACAATATCGGCGTACCAAGGTAGTGCCTCGGCTTTAAAAATCTGTTCGTCCGGGAAAGTTTCTGTAATTGCCGTCTCGTCTTTCTGTGGCTTTTCTTGTTCTAGTCGTGATAGATGATCAGCAACTTGATTATCCGTTCCTTTTCTATCAACTATTTCGAGGTCGAATTCTTGTAGCAAAAGAATCCACCTAATTAAACGCGGCTTGGCGTCTTTATTCGAAATCAAGTACTTTATAGCAGAATGGTCGGTGTGTACGATGACCTTAACACCAACTAAATATTGTCTGAATTTTTCGAAGGCAAAAACTACGGCCAGCAGCTCCTTCTCGGTTGTCGTATAATTCAGCTGTGCTTCGGATAATGTTTTGCTAGCATAATAAATAGGATGTACAACTTGGTCGTGCTTTTGTCCCAGCACCTCTCCCAAGGCATAATCGCTAGCATCGCACATAATCTCGAATGGTTTTGTCCAATTTGGTGCAGTAATAATTAGGGCCGAGATCAGCTTGCGTTTTAATTCTTCGAAAGCTTGTTGACATGCATCATCAAGGAAAAATACTTTGTCATTTTCCAGCAATGAGCAGAGTAGTTTGGAAATATTTGAGAAGTCTTTGATGAATCGGCGGTAAAACCCGGCATGTCCTAAAAAGCTTCGTATTCCTTTCACGGAGGTGGGTGGAGGCAGTTTTTCAATAACTTCAATCTTGGCTTTATCCACCTTCATCCCTATTTGGAAACTCGATGTCCGAGAACAATTCCTTCGGTTACCATAAAATGGCATTTTTCCCAATTTAGAACTAGGTCTGTCTCGGTGCAGCGTTTCAATACTAATTCCAAATTCTGTAAGCATGTGTGAAAAGAATCTCCAACCACAGAGAAATCATCCATAAATATTTCCAGAAAATCTTCAACCATCTCCGAAAATATGGACATCATGCAACGCTGGAACGTTGCTGGAGCATTGCATAACCCGAATGGCATTCGCCGGTAAGCGAACGTACCATAGGGACAGGTAAACGTCGTATTCTCCTGATCTTCTGGTAGAATTGCAATCTGATTGTAACCTGAATATCCATCTAAGAAACAATAAAACTCTTTACCAGCTAGTCGGTCGAGCATTTGATCGATGAATGGCAAGGGGAAGTGGTCCTTCCTTGTCATCTTATTGAGCTTCCGATAGTCCATACAAACTCGCCAACCAGTAACTGTGCAGGTTGGAATTAATTCATTGTTCTCATTGGTTACCACGGTTGTTCCTCCTTTCTTTGGAACGCATTGGACCGGACTTACCCATGAACTATCCGAAATTGGGTAAATAATACCTGCGTCCAATAGCTTTATAATTTCCTTTTTCACCACCTCTTTCATGACTGGATTCAATCGCCGTTGTCCTTCAACTGATGGCCGGTAATCATGCTCAAGCAAAATTTTGTGCATGCATATACTTGGACTAATTCCCTTGATGTCGGCAACCGTCCAAGCAATGGCATGTTTATACCTCTTTAATATTTCCAGTAGTTCGGCTTCCTGTAATTCATTCAATTGAGAAGAAATAATAACAAGTAAAGTATCACCTGTTCCGAGGTAGGCGTACTTCAGATGCTGTGGCAATGTCTTTAGCTCCAGTTGTGGTGGTTCGTCTATCGAGGATTTCATCTCTCGATGTTCTTTATCTCCTCTGTCCAGGGCTTCGGTAGCTTGTGCCCTAGACTTTTTCCAAGTTCGGGGGTCAGATGGATCGAACTTGAATTCTCGTTTGGGTGGTCTTACTTCTCTCTTTTCCACAAAATCGCATTCATCCTCCGCGATGGCGTAACATTCTTTAGCTTCTTTTGAATCTTTTAAAGCATTCAGGACATTGAACGTGACTTCTTCATCATTCACCCTCATGGTGAGTTCTCCTTTTTCTACGTCGATAAGAGTTCTTCCGGTGGCCAAGAATGGTCTTCCCAAGAGGATCGGGACCTCTCGGTCAACTTCACAATCTAAAATAATGAAATCAGCTAAAAATATAAATTTATCAACTTTTACCAGCACGTTCTCGATGATTCCTTCCGGGTAGCCTATGGATCGATCGGAAAACTGTAATGTTACGGTTGTCGGCCTTGCTTTTCCAACGTTCAACTTCTTAAAAATTGACATCGGCATGAGATTGATGCTAGCTCCTAGGTCACATAGAGCTTCGCCAATATGTTGATCTCTGATCGTGCATGGAATCGTAAATTTCCCAGGATCACGTAACTTTGGCGGGATCTTATTTTGTACAATATAGCTGCTTGCTTGAGTCATCGCCACAGTTTCGTATTCCTCTATTTTTCGTTTCTTCGATACGAGATCTTTCATAAATTTTGCATAATTCGGCATTTGTTCTAAGGCCTCGACCGGTGGAATATTGATGTGTAGTTGTTTCAACATATCCAAGAATTTCCCGAATTGTTTGTCCTGATTCTTTTTCTGTAGCCTTTGTGGAAAAGGTGGTGGAAGTCTCTCGGCTGGTGCAATTGTCTTCTGATGCTGTGCGGGTGCTGCAGCATTGATATTAACATCAGGGTCGTTAATCTGCTTCGAGCCTTCCTCCTTATCAGCGTCGGTGTTCTTCTCCTTGGTTCTTTCTTTAGGTCTTTCCTCAGAGTCTTTTACAGTTTCCACTTCTCTGCCGTTGCGCAAAGTAATGGATTTGCACTGTTCTTTTCCTTCTCGTTTTGGAACTTCGGTATCACTCGGCAACATTCCCGTAGGTCTATTATTCAACGATAGAGCAAGCTGACCTACTTGATTCTCCAGATTCCTATGAGATGCGGCTTGATTCTGAATCGCAGCATTCATATTTTGCATCATCAGCTCGGATCGTTCCATAAATTCGCTGACCTTTTGTTCGAACGTCTTGGATTGTTCGGGTTGTTGTTGAGGTTGGTTTGCTTGAGTCGGAAAATTATGATTATACCCTTGCTGAGGTTGGAAGTACTGAGTCGGATTGCGTGGTGGCTGATTCTGGCTCCAATGATTATTTGGCTTCCAACCTCGATTGAAATTATTGCTCCGATTATTCCCCACATAATTTACTGCTTCGGGATTTGAAGGACAATACTCGTACGTATGATCTTCCGAGCAGAATGAGCATGAAATACTCTTAACTTGCTGTGGGTTGGCTTGTTGCATGTTCATGTTTCTGAGGGTGTTATTCAGCGTAGTCATCTGTGCTGCTAGAGCCATAACTGGATCTATGTCAAGAATTCCGGGTGTGCTGTTCATCGATGCTTTCTTCGGTGCTGCAGCTCTCTCTGTCGGCCATTAATAATTGTTAGTCGCCATATTATCCAAAAGCTCAAACGCGTCCGCGCATGATTTCGATAAAATTGCGCCATTTGCTGCTGCATCTAAGAAAGATCGAGTTTGTCCATCAAGTCCATTATAAAAAGTTTCCAGTTGTACCCATTCGTTGATGCCATGATTCGGACATTGGCGAATTAAATCCTTGAACCTCTCCCATGCTTCATATAGGGATTCAGTGTCCTGTTGTCTGAATGTCATGATCTCCCCTCTCATCTTTGCGTTCTTCACCGGTGGAAAATATTTGAGTAGAAACTTCTTGGCTAGATCTTCCCAAGAAGTGATAGAATTCGGTGGCAAAGAATTCAGCCATGCTTTTGCTCGGTCTCGGAGTGCATAAGGAAATAACTTTAATCAGAGAACCTCCCGATTAACAGCCGTATCTTCGAACGAATCACACAAAGATGTGTATTCCGTAATGAAAGCGTTCGGATCTTCGGATGCCGATCCATTAAACGTACCTATTGTTTGCAGCATTTGAAACATAATAGGCCTTAATTCACACCTTACCTCGTTGTTGACGGGTCGGAAAATTCCAGGATTAAGCCGCTCCAAATCCGGAATTGCATAATCCCGAACCGGTCTTTCATGATTGGGACCTTGATTAATCGGTGGAATTTGAGCCATCGATTCTTCTTTAACCACTTCTCGTTGATTTTGAATTTGACGTCTTCTTTCACGAAGTGTTCTTTCAGGCTCGGGATCGTAGGGAATGAGCTCGTTGTTCCCTTCGTTTTGCATAAATTCCTGAAAAAGATTAAAAGAACCGTAAAAATACTTTCTTTTTATTTTTCAAATTTTTCGAATTAGTGTTAGTAATATTCACAATACTTCACAATAAATTCTAAAAATCAAAAATTTCGTTGTCCCCGGCAACGGTGCCAAAAACTTGTTGCTTGAAAATGTAATCGCAAATAAACGCAAGTGCACGTATCGCAACGTAGTAATAAAAATATCGATCCCACGAGGACAAGTCAACTCTTAATTTAGAGAAGTAATTGCAAAGTAAAAGAAATAAACTAAAAATCGTAACTTTAAATATTCACAAAAAAAAATTAAAGAATAAAGAATAGGTTTTTCATCATTTGATTGAGTTTTCATCTAATCTAATATGCAAGAAATAAATTGCAGAAAATAAAGTGTAAGAAATAAAGTGGTGGTCGAATCGAGAATTAGAATTAACCTCGGAAATAACTAACTATGATTGACTTAAGCAAATCAACATAACAAAAATTTAAACTTCAATTAAAACTAAACAACTCAATAACTTATGTTGTCAAGACTTGTAAAATCGATGAAAGTTAAAACGAAAAGCAAAGGAGAGAATTTTGGTCCTCGCCGTCGGAAACCGTTGTTCACACAGCCTCGTTCCCTCGCCGTCACTGACCTCTTCCACGGATTTACGCCCGGGCTTGATTGCAAGCTTGTTCTCTAATTCTAGCACACCTAATTCGTGGTATTCACCTTTCTTTAAGTAGTCTTCGTGTGACTGTAGCAGATCTGAGAGGAGGTTGCGAGTTTGGAGGAAGATTTGGGTAGATTTGGAAGGTAGTTGAGATTAGGAAAGATTTCCAAATCTTCAAGATATTCTTGTTTCCAAATATGATTTTGAGTTGATTCTTCCTTCTTTTTCGTGATCTTCCAGCTTCTTTCTTGCTCTGCAATCCATCTTTAAACTTGGCAACTGCATCTAAACAAACTATTGTGAAAATACGAAATCTAGAAATATTGTTGAAAATCACGTAAAATCTGCGTTTTTAGATGATGTTGCGATGCTGCGGCATTTCCGCGATATTTGCCTAAAAATCCGATTTTTGAATAAAACATTATATGATCACAAGCAATTTATCAATAAAATTCCGTGAAATATTAAGTCTTTTCAAGGCCTAACAGTATCCCTTGCTGTTGTTGGGGTTGTATCTTTATTGATATGATCTTAACTGATATAGATTTATTAGTGATCGAATGTAGAGTATAAAATAAAGTAAAGATAAAAATTGAACTTTGACCCGAAATCGATGGACGTTTGAATCTTAGCTTAGAAAGAGCGTAACACTCGAAATAATAATGCGACTAAGAACCTTGGATAGGAAAGACGCCACAAATGAAGAGATTCTGTTTGATAAGTCAAAAACGATGTTGCTGGACTTGCAATGAAAGAACAGATAATTAGGGTGGCAATCGATTAGGTTTGCACCGAAAATCAAGGGGGTTATCGGTTCGATTTTAAGCGAGAACACATCCAATGGCAAAGAGTCAGTTAAAATTCATCATGTTTGCTTGTTTTTTGAGTTTAGTTTAAAAAAAGGTAAAAACTGAAGTACAAAATTAAAAAATTAAAAGCAGTATAATGTTAGATAAATTTATGCAATTAGAAAAAATATAATCATATAAAAGAATATATTTAATATTGAATATTAGTTATTTACTTATTATTTCATTAATCTTAATTCTTAAGTGATATTTTTATTTAATATATTTAGATATCGTGATAAATTAGCAAACATTGTTGCATTATGGGTTATATAGTATATATTATATGGTAGAAAACATCATAAAAAATACCAATTAAATCGAAGCACTAACTGAAGTCCAAACCAAAAAATCAAATAAACTAAACTGATAAAATTGTAAATTGAAGCTACACCGAACTGATTAAATCGTAAACCGAAGCTACACCGAACAAAAAATTAAAATATTAATCGGTTTGCTTTTGGTTCTTAATTATAAAAACCTAATTGACTTCAGTTTCTTATAATTTCACACCGACTCGATTCCACTCGTAGATTTGATGTTTGGCCTTCTCTTCTTTCACTCTTACAGTCACTTTGTCGTAGTTTATCTTCTCCTACTTTTTCTGTCTCCTTGTGCTACTGCTAACTCATATTGACTCTCTTTAACAGCGAGATTCTCTGCTTGCAATAAATCTGTTATCCTAGGTATAGCTCCTATTCTGTTAATCCTTCTATCATTTCTTGCAGCCGTGCCGAGACTGAATCGAACAACTCTGGTATGGGATCGTGACGGCTGTGATACCATTGATAATGCCAAGCGAATGCTTCCTTCTTAGAAAAGAACAATAAACGATAAATAAAATAGAAAGTACTCCTATGATTCGGCTAGAGTGTCGTTCCAGCTACCCACGAGCTAGAGCTCTGAAATGACCTGCTCTTTGAGAGAGACATTCATATTCAATATTCAAGACGAGAAATATAACTCTAATGATCTCTGTTTATAGGAAAACATAAACCAAATCTAATATCTAAAATACTAATAATTATACACTAGTAATATCAATTAAAACCTTAAAATGCAATGCAACAGACGTATCTCATTTATAATTCTCAACTTATGCCATAACTTGGTTTGCATGCCCTTGAAGTGCTGGAAAAAAACTTATAAAAAGTAATTTTTATCTATAACAAATAGATATGGTTACTGTCTAGTATGTGGAGCAAATAAGTTGGTTTTCTTTTTTGCTATACCGGTGTTTGTTCCTACGTCATTCCTAACTTTTTACACTATACCTTGGTTTTGTCTGCATTGAAATGCGGGAAAAGCCTTGAAAAATCAATTCTTGCAGTTAAAATCATATGATACAGTGAGAATAGCAACAGTTGTTTTGATTGATCGAGACCAAGGTGGGAGGAGAGAGAATCAGGGATAGAGTGGGATAAAGTTGCATTCAGTGATTAATACTTAACGAAGTGAGAATTTTGAAGGAGAAAGAGAGAGTTGAGGAAGAGACCAAAAGAATGGTGATGAGTTCTTCGCGAGATCTATTAATGTTATTTATACTATTTCTTGTTCTTCCTCCACTTTTCTGCTTGGCCGGGGGAGCTAGCCACCTCATTCATTATTAAGTTAACCAAATCAATTCAAATGAGTCGTGTCTTTGAGTTTCGAATCTATAAACCTGACCAAGGTTAATGGTTGCGAGTGTTGATTTTGTTTTTTGTTGTGATGATGGATAATTTGTGATGTATATTCAGTTCAATATTTTGTTTTATTTATTACTTATTAAATATAAAGTTATATTTTAATTAATTTAGTCGACTCACTCCACGACTCTCTCCTTTTAGAAAATACTCAGAACGATTAGTGGATTTTTAAATTTTTAATTGAATGTCTCCTTTTGACCTTTCATTATTTGGATTGAGCTTATAAGTTTTCCACTATATAAATTTTAGATTCAAGTGGAAAATGGTTACACAATTTGGCGGGCTCGTGAGCTTGAAAAAATGAGCTCGGCTCAGCCCGTTTTTCACGAGCGGGCGGGGCCCGTTTAGCTACAATAACGGTCCGAGCTCAACTCGGACCGTTAGTGTAGCGGGCTGCGGCAGCCCGCCCATTTGCCATGGTGACTTATTACTATGTTTGTGTTATTCTCAATCTGTATTTTTTAAATTTCTTTCCAAAATTTTCACTTTTGAAAACATACCATGTTTATGTACATTGAACGGGAATGTTTTTTCCATGCACACCAAATATATGCATATGCAAGGGACTTGGTGTTTGCATCTTGATCAGCTGTACCGTTTCCATGTATATGCTACTTCAATTTTTACCTGGTTGACTTGGAGTTTGTATTTTGATCAGCTGTACCGTTTCCTTGTTCGAAGGACTGGAAGTAACTTTAATGCTGTAATCCTCAAGCGCTTGTTTATGAGTAAGGTCAACAAGGCTCCGCTTTCTCTTTCAAGGCTTATTCAGTTCATGCAAGGAAAGGTGGGTTCCTAATTATCAGACATCCTCTTTCTTTATGTTGCTGATATGCATGGGGTTTCTTTGCTTTATTCTCATTTTTTATCCTTCATTCTCAGGAGGATAAGATTGCCGTCATTGTCGGGACTGTAACTGATGATATTCGTATTCACGAAGTGCCTGCTTTGAAAGTCACAGCTTTGAGGTTTACCGAGACGGCAAGGGCAAGGATTTTGAAAGCTGGCGGAGAATGTTTGACATTTGACACCCTTGCTAAGAGGGCTCCCCTGGGGCAAAACACTGTAAGCATTTGTTTTTTAGATTTGTGCATTTGTTTCAAATCCATTTGAGGTGGAGACTTGTCAGCAACTATCTTTATTTTATATTAATATAGTTGCTTTGGGATGCTATCACAGAATATCAACAAGTCTCAATGTAAAATACAAAAGTTTACTTCTTGTTTGAATGCATGTGATGCGCAGTTTAACTCGTTTTTTTCCACTGTGTGGAGTAATTTTGGTTCCTATCTCTACAGGTTCTTCTCCGTGGCCCGAAGAGTGCACGTGAAGCTGTGAAGCATTTCGGGCCAGCACCTGGTGTCCCTCACAGCCACACCAAACCGTATGTGGGGTCAAAGGGAAGGAAGTTTGAAAAGGCTAGAGGAAGGAGAAGCAGCCGGGGATATAGCGTGTGATTATCTCTGTTTTTCTTTATCGAGTGGTTACAATTTTGGATTTGATCATTCAATTTTTGCGGAACTTTGTTTACTTAACTACTACGACTTGTAGTTTATATTGTGTCAGCATGCAGTTGTGGACCCTGCTATTTTTCTTGTTGCTCACAATTGAACCATCACATGAGTTATTTTGTCATCTTTTCTGTTTGCTGGCATTGGTTTTGAAATTTCTAACCAACGATTCTGGAGTTCTAAGGTCGCTACACTATCATATTGGATTTAGCAGGAGTCTGATCATTTGGTTGGTTTTGTTAGTAGTTTTGGTTCACAAAGGCAGAACCAAATTGGATGATCTCTGCCTGATTTTGGGCAAGAAAAGAGAGTGTTTGCAGAAAATCCGAATAGAAGCATAAGAGTTACAGGGAAAGGTACAGATCCTAAATTGGTTTTGGAGTTGCATTATCAAATAGATGGTTTCAGTAGAAAACCGAAAACCAACTGCAGTGGACTTTGAACAGGTTCGAGGATGAAACGGAGACCAGCACCAGCAATGTCAAGTTCAACTCTCTCAAAATGACCAACAACTAACTTATACACTACGACCAAAGTTTTATCTATTTATAGATGGAATTTCAACAACAATTAGGTCTAGATGGAAAATATGAGCTTCAGTGTATGCATAACTTACACTCAAAGCACCATACTTTTAATCCCGCAATTTCAAGTTCACTGCAAGTCTTGTACAGTGGAGAAGAAAGGAAAGGATTACATACTCTTTGAATGCATTCCTTATTGCTCTATCCATCATCCAGAAAGTATGAAGCAACTTGCCCAGATTCTAGGCATCACGAAGGAGCCACAAAAAGTATGCGCAATAGTTGGCATAAAAGGATGATCATTTGAGGATTTTCTTTTTCAAGTTCTTCAATTGCAATTTGAAGATTCTCATTGTGATAATTTGTCAAACCGTTTGTTGAGACCAAAAGAATATCGAAAAAGATAATAAGGCATGAGACACAAGCTTTATACAGAAAAACTTTTCCGAAAAAAACCACGAGTAGATGAATGAATTTACTATCAAGATCTAAATACAACTACTGAGTTTTACAACTCTAATTTACATTAATTTATACAAAAAAATTTCAAATGAAATTCTATGATAGGCCCACGAGCCTGAAACAAATATAACTCGAATCACACATAACTCTAATAATCTTCATCTTCGGTGAAGTAGATTCATGGTGAATGTTCTTCAGTCTAGCCCAAACTAATCTAAACGTCAAATCAAATTATGCTAAAAGAAACATATTTTTATATCTTCTTCTTCTACCCATGACCATGACCATGACCATGACCATGCTAGGCTTCTTCGGCCGTTAATCATGACTAGGTTTAACTGCATTTAAACCCTGAAAGCGACATTTTCAACTTTCACCTAATCTCATCCAAATCTTCGCAAATATCTCTCGTATCTTGATGTGTCATATCAAATTTGTTTTTAAAACTCTGGTACTTCCACTGTCGTTATGTTACCATAATGATATCATGAATCTCAATTCAAATTATGGAAGATCTACTTCCAAGAACTTATCGTCTCAAAAAATCTATTTTGTAATATCCAATAACATCAAATCAAATCGCCTAAAATATCACAATATTATAAAATTCAAAACACATTTCAATTTCAAAAGGAAACAATATCTAATCTTAAAATATCTATGTGATTCTAAATCTGCTCAAAATTATCAAATCTCTCAAAAACTCTTAAAAAATTCTAATGATTTTCCCTAGATTTTTATCTTTGTCAAAAATTTATCTTGCAAAGTACATCATCGTGGCACTGTCAAAGCAAGAATGGAGAATATTGATGCAATTATTTGGCAATTGACGATTGACTAAACAACATTCATTCGACGAACTTGTTGCTCATAGTTACCTTGACACTAGCAAACTCCTTTCACATCATATAGGGGATCCATTTTTTATGGTGGTAAACTGATTGAAAAGAACAATTTTTGAAACAACCCACATTTGTTTTTAGAATTTGTGACTTTAAGATGGAAGTATTTAAAAAAAAAATTTGTAACACCCAACTTTTTTTATGTAAATCAGATATGCATAAATGTAGTGTGTTATGATTAGAGTATGAAATGTGCTAAGAAAACATGAATATGGTGATGAAATTACACCTTAGAATTAGTGAATTGATGAATCAGAAACAATATTAGTAATGACCTGATTCCAAGGTTTTAGAGTCTTCACATGGATTTGGTTTCTTTCAAAGACATTTAATAAACTAGTTGATGAAATTACAACAACAAGAATTTCTTGAATTGGAAAGGTATAGAGAAAGTTATGGATCTTAGAACCCAACGGTTGGTAACAAATGTCGGGTTGAAATTTGGTAACGAAGTATTTTATCTGTTTCAATCATATCATGCCTTAGAAGAGCCTACTTGAAAAAGTGTTCTTCCACAAAGTTGTATTAGATATCTAGATAAAAAGATTAATAGGTATATCAACTATATTGGAGTTCTAGAGAGAAAGTTATGCTTGTTTTAAGTTGGATAAGGAAAATCGGACTATAGAATTATGGACTTTTGAGCAATGTTCGGTATTTCGTATAATTGAACATAATAGACTACGAATTTGAAGTTTAAGTATTCTACAAAGTTAAAATAGACTCAATGAGAAAAAAATGGGTTTTTGAAATAGGAAAATCCGAGTTTTTGAGAAAAAGTTATGAAATGCTTAAATGGCGGTTAACAACCTGAATGAAGGGGAGACACCTTGAACTTTCGGGTTTGATTAAGGGTTGACAATTTATTACTGAAATGTTGACTTTTAATGAAATTTTAAGGAATTTAATCCACGATTAATTAAGGATAGGCCAATAATGAAGTGCCACATGCTTGAAGAGGTGGTGAGCTTGTATGGTTACACCTCATGCTTGAACCACATGACTCACCTTCCAAAGGGATCTTTAGCTATTAGTCATCCCGACCATTAGCTCTCTCTCTCAGCTCTCTCTTGCAGATCTCTCTCCTCTCTAAATCCTCTCCAAATTCGTGTGAGAAAAATTAGGGTTTGTAACACAAGTGTGAGGTTTTAGTATTTTGTGCAAGAAAATTTGGTGTTTAAGAGCTAGAAGTGCAAGAGAAGCAATAGCCTACGACTCCAGCCCAAAGGTACCAAGAAATACCTTTAAGATGTTTATTTTGGTGCTGTAATGACTTATAAGGGATGAAATTTACGTTACATGGTTAAAAATACATGAAATTGTGAAGATAGTTTATGAGTAGACACTTTATAAGTCATGTTATCCAGTTTCGGAAATGTAAATTTTACGAAGTCTTTCAGTTACAATTTGGTCATAAGCTCTTCTAATGAAGTGTAACCAACATTCGGAGGTTTAGATTGGTACCTTATTCATTGTTATCCGATTAGTGTAACAAAAGTTGTGTATATCGGAAGTTGAGGTAAAAACAGGGTATGAACTAATAGGGTCATGTTATACCCGATTTTAAAGATGTAGAATTTATAAGACTTTTGAGTGAGAATCTGATCACAACGTCATCTGAACAAACGTAGTAGACATCTTAAGTTAGGGCTGGCAATTGGGTTGGGTCAACCCGCGAACCGACCCGAACCCGAAGATTGGATCGGTTATCGGATGGTTATTTTTTCGTTGAAACCCGAAGAAAACCGACCCGCGATTAACCGAATTTATGTGGGTCGGTTTTCGGTTAATTTTACTAAAACCCGACCCAACCCGTTTTTCGTCAAAATGTTATTTGTTTACTCAAAGTTTTATAAAATAAACTTTTGAAATCCTAGAATAAATCACAAGAGAAGACAAACAAGCACTAGTTGTTTCGGTTTAGTTTCACCATGGTTTTGAATCGGGCCGTACACTTCTAGTTTACTCGAGTATTGAGTCTGGTAATTTACTCGAGACTCAACTGGTTTTCATTATTCGATTTTGATTTTATAAAAACTGAAATAATAAAATTATAAATTTATCTAAATGTATTTTGGTTTGGTTGTGAAACTTTTTATTAGGTTCTTTGGCAGTTCAAGTTTGTCGGATTTTAACTGAGATTGAGTCGGACTAACTAGATTTAGATTGATTATATTTATTACGTGGTTTGCTTAGGTTTTCATGATTTTTTATTTTCAAAACTGTGACCAAACCAGAAACAGATCCAAAGAGGCTCGATCTGCATAGTTCGGTTTAAACCTAAGGTCTAGTCGATGTATGAATTTTTTTTTTGAACTCTTAAAATGTATATGAATAATTTTGTTGTTATAAAACACAATTCTCTAATTAATTCAAATTACATATCATGGATATGTATAGGGTGAGTGGCTTGCGAAACCCGACATAACCCGCTCCAAACCCACTTCAAACCCGCTCTAAACCCGAAGCCCAACCCGAGGCCCAACCCGAATAAAAAACCGAATCTTAACCGAACCCAACCCGTCAGATATGAGTCGGATATGGGTCGGATATCAAAATTGATCGGATACGCTTTGGGTTAAAAATTTCCAAACCTGAACCCGCCGGATCGGTTATTTTTTAGAAAATAACCAAACCGAACCCATGGGTCCCACCCCTATCTTAAGTATAAAATTGGTACCTTAATTGTTTTTATCAGAGTTTTGTAACAAAAGTTATGAATGCCGAAAGTTTCTGGTAAAATAGGGTATTACGGGTTTTACTTATATTATTTTATTTTATGATGTTAAGGTATATAAGCAAGCTCATTGGATCCTTAAAGACTCGGAATACTAAGCCTAAGCTAAGGAGATCAAGTAAGTAATCATTGCATGTGTTTGGCCTCTTGTGGGAGTATATCACAAAGGATATGACAAAAGGAGGATGTGTTTAATTACTTAGATATCCATTAAGTAAGAATGTCTTAGGAGTTGTTTGTGTTTATGATAATGTTATTAATGATATTTTGTTGGGGTGTATTGCACCGTACACCGACCCAAGTGCTTTGGGTTTGATTGGTGCTTGATTGACATTGTTTGATGTTTATGTATTATCATAAGTCAAGAGTTAGAATAAGTCAAGTATACTATGAATGTTTATTAGGGTTGACTTGAGAGATGTTTGATGCATGTTGGTTGTGCTTAGATTATGTTATCATGTCATGCATATGTATGAATCATGTCAATGCATCATGTTTTATGAAAGATACGATAATGTTTCTCATGCATGTTTTTTTTTAAATGTCACCCAACGGATGATGAAGGTGGTATGTGACACATTCATCATCCAATACATAAATGTACGTAAAGTCAAGATCAAGTTATGAGAGAAGGGAAAATTGGCTGCCTCATGGAGGCCATGTAGTGCCTATTCATCTTCATACGATGTGACGCCCACACATGTCAAGTTAAGTCAAGATAACGATAAAGAACGAAATGAATGTGCATGTTTTTCAAGAAACGTCATGCTCATGTTAGGCATATAGGCTCATTCGATTACCTACTGAGCTTTAGGCTCATAGGTTATGTTTTGTGATGAAGGTGATGAAGATGAAGGTGAGAGACTTAGCCCTCCATGTTCGATGTAACGATCATGTAATGGAGGAGACGAATCCGGTGCGGGAAGCTTGAATCGTTAAGTGCTAAGCGGTGGGGATGTCAAGATTTACATTTGAAGTATTTTGGAGTGTTTACCTTTGAACAATGTTGTGTTTTAAAAGTTTAGTTGTGTTAAATAATGTTGTGTAAATATGTTTATTATGTATATTACACGTTTTGATTAAAATATATATTATATGAGCTTTGCAGTATTTTATTTGATGGATATTTTGATTAACAATGTCTTATTTCAAGTAAATATCGGGTTTACTACAATTTCTAATTAAATACTTTCGCTGTGTTTTCACGAAAAAGAATTCAAGATGAACATTTTTAAAGGAAGAAAAATTTTACCGCAATCATTTTTTAAGTAAAGTTTTACGGGGTGTGACATTTTTTATATGAATGTTGGTTAAATATCAAAGTATTAAAGTATTGTGGATGTTAGTAAATTAGTAGGTTGAAGGTAATGAAGAAAGTAATATTTAAGGGGGTATATTGGATGATATTATTCAGAAAGGTTAGAAAATTTTCTAAGTGTTTGAAAAATTTAAGGTTCGGTCGACACTTTGGTTAAGCGGTCGACATCTTAGTAACCGGTCGAAATAGAATAGCTCTCAGGAATTGAGAGTTATGAATAGTGACTAGGTTCGGTCGACACCTTGGTTAAGCGGTCGACACCTTAGTAACCTGTCGACATAGAATAGCTCTCGTAAATTGAGAGTTATGAATAGTGACTAGGTTCGGTTGACATATTGGTTAAGCAGTCGACACCTTCACCGACTTAAGTTGAAAATTCAGCCAAAACTTGGAGAATCCGATTGGTGGAAGTGAAGAAAGACTCTTTTTGCTTAATAAAAGACGTAAAAGACATTTGGCTGTCATTTTCTCTCCAGCCACAATTTCTTCTCCATTTTCTCTTGGTTTTATGCCTTAACTCAGGGGAGAGTGAGATTGAGATATAAAAGAAGTATTGTGAGGGAAAATAGTGAGGTTAGGTACGATTGAGTGAGAAAGTGAGTGATTTCAAGAGAAGTGAAGTGGAGAGTTTTAATATTTCGTGGCGGCTGAAGTTCAAGGTATTTTTCTATCCTTTAAAGTTCTTTTAAGTTCAGTAATGATAAAATGATAGTATTGGTTGAATTGGTGGATAAATATGAATGATTTCATGTCAATTGTTGTGAAATTAGTTAATTATATACAAGGATTGGGTTTTGGAGATTCGGTCGATTTTTTGTACGAATTTGAGTTATGTTCTTCATAAGAGTTAGAGTAGACTCTTAGAGTGATCTATAGCATTTAAATCACTCAGTTCGGAGCTATGTAGACAAAGTTATTGATGTTGTAAATCAGTAGACAAAAACTGAGGAGAGCTGCGGTCGACAACTTATGGGTTAGGTCGACCAGTTCTTGATTTCCAAAAAATGCATGCTCTCTGTTTTGTCAACATCGGTTGACACCTTATAGATTAGGTCGACCAGTTTTTGAAAAATGCATGCTCTTTGTTTTGTCATCATTGGTCGACACTTTATGCTACGTTAGTTTTATGAATTTAGTGTCTTCTAAGAAGTTACAGTAGACTCTTTAAGGAACAATTTGACACCTGGATCATCACAAATGGATCATTATAGAGGAAATTATAGTTGTTTGAAGTTGGAATAGAAAGCAAAAGTTGAAAATCAGGAGTGTTGGAACCGGTTTTTGAATTATGTGTTATGCATGCAATTATGTTGCTCCATTGAAATTATGGTCTTCTAATGAACTTTAATAGACACCTTGAGTGATTCAATGTCACTAGAATCGACTCAAATGAATAAATGGATAGTCAGTTATGACAATGACTTTATGCTACAAAACAGGTCATGCTATCTGATTTCTAATCTTTGAATGATCTATATGTTTAGGTCATCAATTGGATTAAAAAGGGACTCAAGTGGATTAATTCAAGCTAACTGCTAAGGTAAGTTAGTATTAAGATTGTTTGGCCCTTAAGTGTGACTGCATTGCAAAGATTATGATGTATGTTTGTTGTGTGTTGTATGTTTATTTTCATATTATGTTTGATGTAATGTATTAATGTTTCATTGTCACATAGTCATGCATCATAGTTTTACAAAATGTCAACGAAATATTTTCATACATGGTTTTACAACGTAGTTGGAGGTAAACGAGATATAATTGGTGGTATGAGACACTAATTATGTTTCGTCTTCGATGAATTAAGAACTTGAATATCAAAACAGTAAAACAAATGATTATTACAGGCCTGAACACTCCAAACAGTAATTTTAAGTGAGCCCAGTAGATGTTGAAGTAGGTGGAGGGCAGTATTATTGAGATCCTGTAATATTTCCAAAGATAAAAAAGATATGAAACCTAATAAACGTGAATGAATTGCGCATTATTTTATAAACAACATAGTCATATTCATGCATTTTTATAGTCATGCTACTTACTGAGCTTTAAGCTCATAGTTTAGGCTTTGCAATGTAGGAAATGTAATGGAGGAATGAGTGCAAATGACTTATCAAAAAGTTAGAGCAGATGAGTGTCCAAATGATACAGTTATTGAGTGACGACCGGTGGGAAGTGACACATGAGCACACACGATCATATTTCAAAATGTTTTGAAAGTTTTGAAGATGTAAATAATTTGTATATATTATTTAGGAGTGATAAATAACAAAGGTTTTGGAAATGAATGTATATTAAGTTGAATTATTTTCTTCCGCTGTATATTTAAAGTATTAAATGCTTATGAATTTTACTTATAAAATGTGGAATTGAAATCGTTATTTACGAAGAAATGTTTTTTTTTTCAATTTGACAATTTTCCTTTTGAACTGTTTTATAAGACGACAAATAGTTTAGAAATTAAAGTAACTAGTTTTCCACTAATGTAATTAAGTAAGTAAAAACATAGTAACGGTCCGATTCTCAGGTCATAAGGGAGTAAGAGAAGCAGTAAGCGACGGCCTGAGAATCGGGTCGTTACAATTTTTCTCTAACAAGGCAATTCATGGAAATAAATGTCCTTACTTTTTTGCCTCTTTTTCCAAAAAACTTAAAATTTAAATCTCCAAAATTGCAATTACAAAATTCGTTCGATATGAGGACGGAACTCTTAACCTATCTCTAATATCATTTGCTGAGAATTCAATGAAGACCAAAAAAAGAAATAAGACATGAGAGACGTGATTACAGGAAACTTTTTGAATAACAAAACACGGGTAGAAGAATGAATCTATGAAGATCGAAATAGAACTGTTGATTTTTGTAAATGTACCTTACATTAATGTATAGAAGAAATAAAATTCTAATAAAATTATACCATAGGCCACTAGCTTGACACAAATACATTTTGGGCATAATAAATTATCACATCGTTGAAGTCGTCGAGGTAGTGCAATTCATCGTAGGCAGAAGCATTATTCATCTATTCGGAGGTAAAAGATATGTCAAAGAACATAACACACATGCTAGTTAAGAATGATTATAGATCGGGTGGTCAAGGCTTAGAGAATGAACAAAATTGGAAAAATATGAGAAGGGTATCTGAGTTAGGGGAGCATCATGTTTTGAAATGGTAGAATGTAGAACCGCTATTGGTGACAATTAGTTGAGAATGTAAGCTATTGGGCGTATTTATTTTTGGGGACACTTTCAATAATCTTAGTCCAACCCTAATTAAGTTTGATTTTTATTAAATAAAAAATAATTAATTTTATTTATTTCGTAAAAAAGGCGCCACATTTTCCCCCCATTTTCAGAGGCCAACGGCTACTCAGCAGAAGCTTTCATAAATGGTGAGAACTGTGGCCAAACCCATCATCCTTTCACCCAAATCCTCTGCTCTCTCCCAATTCCTTCTTCTCTCGTCGGCGAAATCTCCTGAAGGGGTTCCTTAATTTCTAAATCCGATTCGGCAGTCACCATTCTTTTCCATCGTCTATTTTCCGATCGTTTCTCCACTACCATGGAGGTTGTGCGCTCAAGGAATGCTGCCCATTCTCTGGATCTTAGTCTATCTGTTCTCTCCCAGACTTCAAGACGTCCACCTTCAAAGGTCGGAGGCAGGGTATGTTCTTACTGGCTTGCTGGCCGTTGCAATCGAAACCCTTGCAGATTCATTCATAGCGGAGTAACTTCTGCCACTCCCAGAACGACCAAGCGCTCCCAAGCCTCTGACGAAAAAAGGCCCAAAAAGCGACAGCACTCTGGACAGAATGACGAGGAGGAGAGGGCCGAAGACAAATCTAGGGTTTGCGGGTATTGGATTGCCGGCAACTGCGTCAACGGTGACCAGTGCCGTAATTTACATTCGTGGTACGTCGGTCATGGCTTTTCTATGTTTAAGAAACTGAGCGGCCACAGTAAAGCAATCACAGGGATCGCCCTTCCATCTGGTTCTACTTCTCTGTTTTCAAGCAGTAAAGATGGAACCTTTAGGGTTTGGGATTATCAGTCCGGTCGGGGCGAGAAACCCATCAATGTGGGCGGAGAAATCGGTTCTTTAGGAAGCCATGGCTCCTGGCTGTTTCTCGGAATGAAGAACGCCGTGACCGCCATGAAAATTGAAAACCCTAATATCCAGATCCGTCTCGATGGGCCAATCGGCGTTGTTTATGCGATCGAAGACAGCGATAATTCTCTCTTCGCCGGATCTCAAAACGGAGATATCTGTGCCTGGATATTCTCAAGTTCTGAAACGCAACCGTTTGAATCAGTGAAGGCCATGAAAGGCCATAGATCAGCAGTGGTATGCCTCTCAGTGGGAGGGTCTTTCCTGTACTCAGGATCAGTTGACAACACGATCAGAATGTGGAATATGGAGACGAGAGAATGTGTTCAAGTTCTGAATAAACACGCAGGACCCGTAACGTCGTTAATCTGCTGGAATAAATATCTGATTTCTGGATCTCTGGACAAGTCGATGAATGTGTGGGCAGGATGTGCAGGGGGAGAGTTGGAAGCCATACATAGTCGCAGTGAGGAACATGGAATTCTCAAGTTTGAGGGGATGACGAATAGAAAGAAGCAGCACATCCTGTTTGCCTCGATGGGCGACGATTCGGTGGTAATGTATGAACTGCCAGCGTTTGTGGAACGAGGGAGGTTCTTTGGAAAGAGGGGGGTTGGCGCCATGAAAACATGGGGGGGAGAAATGTTCTTCGCAGGAGATGGCGGTGGGGAAATCAGCGCCTGGAAGTGGAGCGGGGACGATGGAGATGCGATGCTCCATTAGAAGCATGTTGGATTGTGTTCATTCTACACATTTGCTTTTCCTTTTTTGCTTCTTATGTCCATAAACTAGATTGTAAATTGAAGGTCAATTAAAGATACCGATTTCTGTGCTGTAAAACAGAGTTGTCCTCACACTCACTCGCAAGATCATCATCTCTCAGCTTGAGTGGAAGATATAAAAACAATGCGGAGCAAGTGATGAAGCCTGAGTGCTTAATTTTAGTTCACTAGAAAAATGGAACTAACCCACTACTTCAAAAGCCCATAAAATTTGAGCCTGAATGTGATAATGACGCTCTCTCTTTTTCTTTCTCAACAAGCATCCCACTCGCTTCTGGTTCGTTCTCTGTAAACCTGTTTCGTGAAATCTTTTTTCGAACCCGGGAAGCTCTGCGATTCGATTCAAATGGCGACCTCAATGGTTGAAGATTCGAATTTTGAGGACGATCAGTTGGCTTCCATGACTGCTGAAGATATTATTTGGGCTCCACGTTTGTTGGAGAACGAGATTCGAATTCATAAGGTCCCTTTTTTCTTTTTTCCACTTCCTCAGTTTTCTTTGTATCCAATTGTCAAATGATTGTGATAGAATGTTCTCTCACAAATAGATTTTAGAGTTACTCCGTATGATTGACCTTGGTCTTAGTGCTTCTACTGAGTTTCTTTCTTGGTTAGCTTACCTCTTTTGTTAATTTGTGGAAGTATAAGTGTTGTTTTTCCCATATTCTGAATTTGTGTATAGTTAGTTCTCTTTTTCGTTCTGTTGGCAATAATTATTCTTGACACTCTGGCTGTCACAAATTTGGAGTTGGATTCTTACAAGGAGAAGATAAAAGAGAACCAGGAAAAAATAAAACTTTACAAGCAGTTACCATACTTGGTTGGAAACATTGTTGAGGTAATTTTTTCTGACATATCATTTCATCATCCTTTATTCTTTCCATTTTTTTAGTTGGGTGCTTTCGAGACCTTGAAGATGGCTATAAATATGTGTGGATTCTAATGTACTCTACACAAGTTTTCGAATGGATTCTGAAGTATTCTCACTCAATTTGGACGTTACACTTCAAAATGGAAGCCACTGTTTGGAGAGAACTCTTCGCACTTGAAGTTGAACTTTAACAAGGTTTTCTTTTATTCAAATTAAGCTGTAGTTTGCAGGAGCGTAATGGGGGTAGATAAAGCCCAAAATTAGGACAAGATCCCCAAGAAAAGAAAAGAATAAAATAACCTCAAGAGAATGTAAACAAAAAACACTCACTCGGCCACTTAGGTCAAACCATGTGAGCTTTTACAGTAAAATAGCCCTACCATTCTATCTAAATAAACAATACTAATGATAGAAAAGAAGGGTCTACAAAGCCTAGTTGTGTAATTTCCGATAAAATGGAAGTTCGGTCAATGGATAGATGGTGGCCTCTCAAGTATCTCATTCTCTTCCCCTTTGGCCTCCAACCTAGCACAAATTTGACCTTCTGTTTGCAATCTACTCTTCCTTTGTGTCCTATGTTCAGTGAACTTAGGTTCAAAACGAGTTGAGAGAAATGACTTCATTCTCCTTCTATGCTTTATCAAGAAATTACCAAATTATTTAAGGGCTGACTTGATAACTTTAGCATAGGATCTTATGTGAAAATCTACAAAAATTTACTTAGACATCGGTCTGAAAATTTCCATGGATGTTTTGAGTAGCGACAGATCTATGACAATTTTGTTAATCATCCATTATTTGAATACCTTATATTTTGGAGCTTCAATGGGAATCTCTAAAATTTGTTCATGGTCTTGGTATGATTCAGATGGTAGATAATTGAGTTGAAGATATCTTTTCCTTATCTAATTCTGACGTTTTTGTATAAAATATTTTGGAAATGAACCTGGAAGATGAAGCTGAGCAGGATGGTGCAAACATTGATCTTGACTAAAGGCAAAAAGGAAAATGTGTGGTGTTAAAGACATCTACTCGTCAGGTGTTCATCTATTCTTGAATTACTTTGAATGCAGATTAAGCTTATTTGGAATTATTTTGAGTTTTCTTTCTGTTGTATTCCCCTCATATATTGTCATGCATCATGCATGTTACCAAATTATACTTGCTGAGTTATAATGATAGAAACTGTTTCACCCTTTTGTTATTAATAGTATTTCTGTAATTATCAATCTACCATTGGAAACTGTTGATATAACATTTTGGATCCTAAAGTTAACAGCTGAATGATGTATTCATGTAGTTTTTCTTAGCAACCAGTGTTGAGCACTGCCTTTTGTTTACACTGTCTAAATGTTGCTTAGAGTATTTTTCAAGCCGTATTTGACGCAAGAAAAACTGAAACCAAGTTGTTTTTAAGCATGTTTCTAATCGTCACTACAGACTATCTTTCTACCTGTTGTGGGTCTTGTTGACCCTGACAAGTTAGAGCCTGGAGATTTGGTTGGTGTTAACAAAGACAGTTATCTGATATTGGATACACTCACATTGGAGTATGATTCAAGAGTGAAGGCCATGGAAGTTGCAGAAAAGCCAGCTGAAGACTACAATGATATTGGATGATTAGAGAAGCAGTTAGTTAAATAGTTTCTGATTTTTTGAGGTATGTCTTGGAGTCATCTTCGATGCTTGATATTATGGTAAATCATATCCTTATGTCATTCATCAGATACAAGAACTTGCTGAGGCTATTGTCTTACCCATGACGCATAAATAGCGCTTTCAAAAACTTGGAATTCGACCACCCAAGGTGTACTATTGTATGGGCCTCCTGGAACAGGGAAAACTTTGATGGCTCGAGCATGCGCTGTACAAACAAATGCAACTTTCCTGAAGCTAGCTGGGCCACAGTTGGTGCAGGTATTTCATTTATGTTGGACATTTTGTTCGATCGTGTTCCTCCTTTTTTTTTTATCAATTATTGATATGAATGCTATTTTATGATATGTTATTGGAATGAAAATGTTTTTATTTGGTGCTGGTATGTCATTATGCTAAGTATGATCGTTTAGTTTCTATAAAAGATTTAGTTATGATAATCTTGAATATGCTTCATGCTTTGGCATTGTATTGCATTTGAAATGTTTTAACTTTTTAATTTTCGTGTTTATTAATCTAAATTGGAGCACCAGATGTTTATTGGAGATGGAGAGAAACTTGTTCGTGATGCCTTCCAACTTGCTATGGAGAAATCTCCCTGCATTATTTTAATTGATGCCATTGGTACACAACGTTTCCATAGGTGTGAAGATTGTTTATTTAATAATTTTCCAAATCTGTAGAGATATTAAGAGGTGCTATCATTTTATGTACATATTGTTCGTGGTACTCTCAGATGGTATTTTTAATTGATTGCAGTGAAGTGAGTGGCGATAGGGAGGTTCAGAGAACAATGTTAGAATCAACAAACTATATGATTGTACAATTACTTTGCATCATCTCGACAAACAATCAATAAATTGAATTCATGTAAGGTAGTAGCCCAATGTTTTAATTTTGGTTCACCGCCCGGCATGAGCCAAATATTTGGCACGTACCTTCCATTCTCATGACAAATCTAACTATGAAAAAAGAAATTATTTCATTTAAAGGATTAATCTAGGGTCTATATCAATATATCCCGATGAACTATGTCGATAATTCTTATGGATACTTTTACTATAATTGGAATGAATATCTCTTAACTATGTTTGAGTTAATATATTTTATTAATAAATGATAATAAAAATATATAAAAAATTGTCAGTTTGTGAAAAATTTTAATTTTTTGGGAGGTCAAATGAGTTACATAAAAATGCAATGGACATTTTTTTGTCACTTTTTTTTTGCTAATTTTGACATTAATTCCCATTTTGCTTAACATATTTAATTAATAAATAGTAATAAAAAGATTGAAAAGATTATTTCATAAAATGAAAATTTATTATTATATCTTTTGTTTTTTAAAAATACATTAAAATTAATAGAATTAGTAAAAAATAAGTAACAAAATTGATTGATAAGTTAAAAAAATGATGATAGAGTGTCTGTTGCAACTTATAATTTTAATAAAATTTGAGTTTATTTTCAAATTGAAGGTATCAATTATAACTATCATCATAGTTTAGAGGTGGATTGCTATTTATCCATTAAACATATTTTTGGCTCAAAGAAACACTAAACATATTTCTCAAGTCAAAGAATGATCAATAAAAAGATTAAAAACTTCTCCAATGACAAAGACATTAAATGAGCTCATTAGAGGCTTTGTGGATTGTGCGAATTTGATTAATTTGACTCATTGTAAGAAGTAGGATTAAAACCAAAAAAGGGCTCGAGTTTTAGGTAAATAGCTGGATTTGGGTTTGAGTTTTAAAAAATAAATTTTTGGCTCCTCGGACGTTTGCTACGGACGCAAACTGTGTCTGAACCCCCAAAAATCTGTAAATTCGCTCATCTTTGTAATGAAAATCGTACCTTGGAAAAACATTGACAAATCGTAAGATACACATACTAGAAAATTTTATATCTACTAGAATGGCCGGTAGCAACTAGTTGTTAGATACGACGAGGAACCGACGAAACAAAAGAAAATGAAGCAAATAGGGTTTGAGTATACGAACTCAATACCTATTTCCTTTATTTTCAACCGTTTTATAGCAGATATGATGTAGATATAATCTTCATCATACGAGAGAAATATGATGATTTTGACTAAGGCGCCCAACTCGCACAATGATGATGCAAATGAAGTTTTAAGGTTACTTGTGGCAGCCGAGAGCGAGCTTTATCTCAAAAAAGCTATAAATCTATTAAGAATTTGAAAAATGAAATTATGAAAAATGTCTTGTCAAATGGATACGGGATCACCTTCAAAAGAAATGATTCTAAGCGACTAAAAATTTTGTGCGTAGAGGGATCTCCATGGCGCCTTCATAATTCAAAGTTGTACGATGAAGAAACAATTCAAATAAAAATATTCGTTGATAGTCATACTTGTGCTCGAGTATTAGAAAATCGACTTGCATCGGCAAGATGGGTGGCAGCTACCTACGTTAACAAGTTCAAGAGTCAGCCTATGTGAGAGATTCCATCTATCATCGAGATTGTATGGAAGGATCACAATGTTATCATAACTGTAGGTCTTGCAATTAAAAGTCGGCTAGAAGCGCATGGTTGAATGAATTTGGCGATAAAAAATTTCAATTTCTTCGGCAATAGGGAGACGAGCTACTGTGATCCAACCCTAGAAGAAAAATTGGCATCCAAGCCAAATTTTTGTACGACACAGGTGAATGAGCTGTTTCTGAGTTCGAACGAATATATGTGTGTCTGTTCGCATACATGAGAGCAATCGTTAAATTTTCCAGACTAATTATATGTCTCGATGGTTTTCATATCAAAAGTGCATGTTTGGGTCATCTTATAGCAGTCAGTATTGACTTTGACGATGGACTTTATTTTATTGTATATGTACTAGTGGAGTCGGGGTGTATAGATTCATGGAGCTTATTTCTAGATCAACTAAGACAAGACTTCAATAGTCTGAATGAGCTTGGGTGGACTGTAATATCAGATAGATAGAAGAGACTTGTCAATGCAGTTCATAAGAAGTTTGGTGATGTTGATCATAGATTTTGTCTGAGACATTTATACGTCAATTTCAAAAAAAGCTTTCGTGGAGAAATATACAAAGATTTTTTTGTGGAGTGGTGTACATGCCTCGACCAAAGCCGAGTTTGAAAGACACATGACAAGGCTCCACCGTCATAACCCGTTGGTCGCTAAATATTTAAGGGTCATCCCTAAAGAAACATGGGCAGTACTGTTAGTGCGTTTGTTAATGGGTCAATAATGTCCACAGTTATAGGGATTGTGGGTAAATTAGTTTCCTTTTGTTTAGGAATTAGTCCTTTTGTTTAGAAATTAGTGGGTTGTTGATTAGTTGCTGGTGAGTTGCAACTCAACTTGCTATTGGCATATCTCAACTTGCTATTGGCACGGCAATCACAGATGCACAAAAATCAGAGCTTGAAACACTCAAGTTGAAAGATTTGAAAGCAAAGAACTACTTATTTCAATTCATTGATCGATTTTTCTTGGAAACAATTCTTTGCAAAGAAACTTCCAAAGACATTTGGGATTCTTTGAAGGCAAAATATCAAGGCTTGTCTAGAGTAAAGCGTGCACAGCTTCAAGCCTTCCGAAAAGATTTTGAAGTATTGCAAATGAATGATGGTGAGTCAGTTACTAGCTATTGTGCAAGGACCATGGGAGTTGCCAACAACATGCGATTTCATGGAGAGAAGATGGATGGTATTGTTATTGTTGAGAAGATTTTACGCTCATTGTCTGAAAAATATAATTATGTTGTCTACTCCATTGAAGAATCTAAAGATATCGAGAAACTCTTTCTTGACGAACTTCAAAGTTCTTTGTTGGTTAATGAACAAAAGATGAATCAAAATCGAATAGCTACAACAGAAGAGGAAGCCTTAAAAGTAGCTTCTTCTACTAATTTCTCTAACACAAGAGGAAGAGGTAGAGGAAGGGGAAGAGGAAGAGGAAGGGGTGATAGTGGAAATTGGCAAAATAAGAACGATCAAAGCGGAGGTAAAGGCGGATATCAACAACATGACAAAGCTAAGGTAGAGTGCTTTAGGTGTCATAAATTTGGTCATTATCGCTCTGAATGTTATACAAAGTTGCCGCAAAATTCCAAAGAAGTGGTAGAATCATCATTTCTTCTCGAAACAAAAGAAATAGAAACCTTGTTGATGGTCGTACAAGATAAAAGAGAATCTGAATCAGATATATGGTATGTAGATACAGGATGCAACAACCATATGTGCAACAACAAGACTTCTTTTATTTCTTTATGTGAAGAATTTCGTACAGTGGTAAGCTTTGGTGATAGTTCTACTGTGAAAGTGATGGGTCAAGGAAGTATAAATATTAAAATAAAAAATGGTTTTGTTGAAACAATTTCAAATGTTTATTTCGTGCCTGACTTGAAATGCAATTTATTAAGTGCTGGCCAATTGCTGGAAAAGGGTTATATTATAACCATTCAAAAGGGAACTTGTGAGATATATGACTCTTCTAGAGGTGTGATTGCAATTGTTCAAATGAGTTCAAACAGGTTATTTCCCTTTAAGATTGAGAGCACTCAAGTTTGTTTGGTGACTGAAGTCAAAGACCCATCATGGCTGTGGCATTTTCGCTACGGTCATTTAAATTTCAGCGAATTGAAAACTCTCCATCAAAGAAATATGGTGATTGGTCTTCCTCAAATTGTAACTCCTTCCTAAGTTTGTGAAGAATGTGTCGTTGGCAAACAACATCGTTCTCAATTTGCTAAAGGAAAATCATGGCGAGCAAAATAAATATTGGAGTTGATTCATTCTGATATTTGTGGGCCAATAAAACTCATTTCCAATGGAAGTAAAAGGTACATGATTACTTTCATTGATGATTATACACGCAAAATTTGGATTTATTTTTTGCAGGAAAAATCAGAAGCTTTTAATGCATTTACTAGCTTCAAATCATTTGTTGAAAATTAGTCGGGACAACGTATTAAAAGTCTCCGTACTAATCGCGGTGGAGAAATTGCTCAAAAGAGTTTGAATTTGTTTGTGATACTCGCGGAATTCGTAGAGAGTTGACAACCGCATATACACCACAACAAAACGGTGTATCGGAACAGAACATAGAACCATTCTTGATATGGTGCGAAGCTTGATGGCAAAAGGAAGGGTTCCAAAGAGTTTTTGGCCCGAAGCAGTAAATTGAAGCATCCATATTTTAAATAGAAGTTCTACTTTTGCTGTGAAAAATATGACACCAAAGGAGGCTTGGAGTGGGAGGAAACCAGCAGTGGATCATTTCAAAGTATTCGGTTGCATCGCCTATGCACATGTACCTGATGCGAAAAGGAAGAAACTTGATGATAAAGGTGAAAAATGTATTTTTCTTGGTGTAAGTGAATTATGTAAGGCTTATAAATTGTTTAACCTATCTACAAAGAAAATTATAACGAGCAGAGATTTTATTTTTTATGAGGAAAATATTTGGGATTGGGATGAACAGAAACCTACTCAAATTATTTTTGATCAAGAAGAGGATTCACAACAAGAAAAAATCCAGCATCAGGTACAATAAATTTCAGCAGCTTCTTCACCTCAAATATCGTCAGTTTCTTCATCAGTGAACTCCTCAAATGTAGCTCCAGCAATAACAGAATATGATGCTCAATCCGAGTCTAAACGTGTACGGAAAAAACCGGCATGGTGGCTGATTTTGAAGTTGCAGAAATTTATCAAAATGAGGATCCAGTCATTCACTTTGCTTTGTTCTTAGAATGTGATCCTACAACCTTTGAAAGTACTGTCATTGACCCAAAATGGCAAAAGGCAATGGACGAAGAAATTAAAGCCATCGAAAGAAATGATACGTGAGAGCTTATCGATCTTCCAAAAGAGCATGAAGTTATTGATGTGAAATGAGTCTTCAAAACAAAGCTGAAAGAGAATGGTGAAATTAACAAATATAAAGCGTGTTTGGTTGCTAAAGGCTACAAACAAAAATATGAGATTATAAAGAAGTTTTTGCTCCGGTTGTAAGACACGACACAATTAGAATGGTAATCTCTTTGGCGGCAAGAAATTCTTGGTCAATTTTTCAAATGGATGTCAAGTCGGGTTTCTTGCATGGCACATTGGAAGAAAAGGTATTTGTGAATCAACCTCCTGGTTATATTATGCCTAATAATGAGAACAAAGTTTATAGATTGAAAAAGGCACTTTATGGATTAAAACAAGCTCTACGAGCTTGGTATAGTCGCATTGAAACTTATTTTTTAAAGGAAGGTTTTCATAAATGCCCTTACGAGCACACGCTCTTTGTTAAAATTGGAGGTCAAGGGAAAATTCTCATTATTTGCTTATACGTAGATGACCTTATATTTACGGGAAATGATTTTTCCATGTTTAAAAAATTTAAACAATCTATGATGACTGAGTTTGAAATGTCAGATCTTGACTTAATGCATTATTTTCTGGGCATAGAAATAATGCAATTGGCTAGTGGAATATTTATTTCACAAAAGAAGTATGTACGAGAAATTTTGGACAGGTTTCAAATGAAGCATTGCAATCCCGTGAGCGGACCGTTGAATTTAATTTGAAGCTCTCAAAATATGAGGAAGGAAAAAGGGTAGATTCCACTCTTTACAAGCAAATTGTTGGGAGTTTGATGTATCTAACAACAACGAGGCCTCACATAATGCATTCAGTAAGTCAAATTAGTAGATTCATGGAAAATCCAACTGAAATTCACTTGGCTGCAGCCAAAAGAATTTTGTGGTATTTGCAAGGGACGAAAGATTTTGGATTATTCTATAAAAAAAGGGTGAAGTTAAATTTAATTGGATTTACTGATAGTGATTATGCAGGAGACATTGATGATAGAAAAAGCACTTCCGGTTATGTTTTTATGTTGGGTACTGGTGTTGTATCATGGTTATCCAAGAAACAACCTATAGTCACATTATCTTCAACCGAAGCGGAACTTATTGCAGCAACTTCCTATGCATGTCAAGCACTTTGGTTGAAGAAAATTCTTGAAGAATTGGCATTTAAGCAAGAGGGAGCTATTCTCGTTTATTGTGATAACAATTCTACAATCAGACTTCTATAAATCTCATGCTACATGGACGAAGCAAGCATATTGATGTGAAGTATCACTATCTGAGAGATCTCAACAAAGATGGAAAAATTGATTTGCAATATTGTTGAAGTGAAGACCAACTAGCTGACATATTTACTAAATCTCTCAAGGTTTTTCCCTTCCAAAAATTGAGAAGATTGCTAGGAGTCTGTAATTTAGAAGATGATTTTATTGATAAACTGAACCAAAATTAGTTTCAGTTTAAGGGATGAATTGTTAGTGAGTTTGTTAGTGGGTCAATAATGTCCACAATTATAGGGATTGTGGGTATATTAGTTTCCTTTTGTTTAGGAATTAGTGGGTTGTTGATTAGTTGCTGGTGAGTTGCAACTCACAGCACGTAGCACGTTTAAAATTTTCAGTTTATGTAATTGCCTGATAAAAGGGCCAAGTTCTCTTTCAAATAGAAATATGCAAGTTTGCATCTCTTTCTCTCTACTAACTTTTGTAACAAGGACATGCCTTCTCGTTGATCCCAAAATGTGATATGAGTTTGAATAATCTTAGCGAGTCATACAACAACGTTATATTCTTTCAGCCCGAGATAAACTCATCATCACAATATTGGAGATGATACAGAAATTCATATGAAATCGTATTGTGAAAAGACACGAGAAGATGCTTCGAAAGTCAGATATGTTATGGCCGAGAATAAGGGGGATATTAAACTAGGTGACTTGGAAGGTAAGGAATTGAAGTGTTTTTTTTCAGTAAATGTCATTTACTAGGCTAGCAGCGGCATGAGACAATTCATATACTTTGTGCTCTAGGCCATCGCTCCTAGTCATGTGCTCAGTATGATAGCTGTCAAGCCTCTCCAGCTGCTGAGTATGATAGTCATCAATCATGGCTATCTACTGAGTATGATAGCTGTCAAGCCTCTCCATATGTTGGGAGTAGTAGCTATTTATCTTCTGCATTTGCTGGGTATGAAACAGACTCATATGCTCCATCATAAAGGCCATCAATGGATCTTGGATGGGAAGTTCTTGATTGTAGGAAGGACCCGACATCTTACTATAGGAAGGACTGGAAGGTCCCGATATCTAACCAAAAGAGGGTCTCGTGATGTCAGCATATGGAGGAGTCAACGTTTGACAAAAATCCAGCAGGTCATCGTGATGTGAAAGATCGATGTGCGGATCAAAACTCATATGACTGACTGCTGCATCTCTCTGAAGACCCACGTATCGCCAGACTCTATCAAACCCATCTTTCGAAGATGAATATCCAAACACGTCATGAAACACCCTCTTCTTCGTAGATGAGCAAAATTCTCCACGATGTGCAGTCACCAGCGACTGCGGCACACGTGAACGAACTCTAATGTCCAACGAACATGATGATCTCTCACCATCATGCATTTACATAAAAATATACAAATTTGGAAAAATTTCGCAACGACTAACTTAGATAAGTAGGAAGAAAAAATGAACAAATTTATAGATTTTGGAGGTTCGGGCGCAGTCTGCGTTCAATGGGAGGTCAGTGTGTCAGTATTAGACGTCCGAGGAGCTCAAATTTTATTTTTTTAAAACTCATGCCCAAATCAAGCTATTTACCTGAAACTCGAGCTCTTTTTGGGTTTTAGCCCTAACAAGTATTGATTTGTTTATTGTAGATACAGGTGAAAAAAGTAAAAAAGACAATCAAACAACTAATGGATTAGTCCGACCCGTGTTGACTACTTTAAAACAATCAACACAAAAGTTATGTAAAACTCATATAATTTCATCTTATAGTAAATCAGATAGTTGCAGTGCAAAAACGAAAGACAGTGAAAGGGTTTATGAAAACAAATAGTGGCCATTTTAAAACAATAAAAAAAATTGTTGAAATTTGTGTAGTTTCAATGGTTGACTTTTGTTTTCTTTATTTGATATGGGTTGATTCATTCGGTCTTTAATATCCTCATATGACTATATTGGTCAATTAGTGAAACCGACGATTTGGAAAGTTCCATGTAGCCAATTAGAGAAAATGATCATATAATTTAGATTTGACCTTGATTAAGTATTTGAAACTTAAGGATTTCATTTTATATGTTATTAGAATAAATGAAAATCTAAAACAATTTACTATGTGAGGTATAAAATTGAATATGTAGTTTACCAAAAGGGTAAAGGAACCTTTTTGTAATTTGGGAGCTGCTAATGGCCAAGGAGACAGTGAGGGAGAGAAAGGATGAACCAGGTGTTGCACGAACCAATAATTTAGATTTTGTAGAGGTATCATGATCATCCAATAAGAATGATTTCTATTTTTTAAATGAAGATTTGAAGACCTATTGATTCTAAGAATTGATTGCAGAGTGGATTATTGGGATTTTTCAATTCATAGATATAGATGTGGATCTCAAATCTATGAATGAGGATATTCCCAAAACTCATTGAGAAAAAAAGAAGTGAGATAGACAAAAAGAGAAGTAACTTGGACAAGTCATTTTTTAGGGTAGAGAAACATTTTCAAACCACCAATTCCAACTTTTAGTGAACACTTTTTGCTAGTGGTAGCGTTTTTCACCTGCAGTGCATGGGTAGGGTCGGTGTTGCATTTACATATACTTACAAATCAACGCAAGTGCACATATCACAATATAGTAATAAAAATATTGATTTCATAAAGACAAGTTAATTTTTAATTAATAACACAACAGAAATCTTAGTCATTATGTAGCATAGATCTTAATCTTTATGTACATTATACTAAGGCGATTAGATCGCTCCTAACGCTCACTGAGAAAAAAATCTTCCTTAGTGCTAGCAAGAGTATTAATCGGTTCAACTTTCCTCCAAGCATAATCAACGTCCATCAACTTCCATCTTGAATAGATTATTCTCCCTCTAAGATTTATAGTTTTCGCTATTCAATTCAAGAATATTACATTTAAAATCAAAGTAATTGTTAATATTTATAGCTACAAAAAATAGATAGACATACTTATTATCTATATATGATATTAACAATCTTAATCATGTTTTACCAATGTAAATCATACTAAAATAATTGTGAATCAGGTGATGTAAAATTTACTTATGAGCTAAGGTTTTAATTCAATAAAATTCACATAACTGTGTGATTTTCATTTTCCTAATGCATGTGGGTAAATTAAAAGAATATTATTATTTTATCCTAATTAATTATATGAATGTAATTCAATTTTCCTATGAGATAAAATCTATAATATCACTTATAGTAAAAGTCATAATATGATTTTAATACTCAATATATAATTTTAAATAATTAAAGATACTGCGGAGATTCGTTTATTAAATAATCATTTGACATTTAATGGTAACATTTCATTAAAATTAAATACAAACATGAATATTTTATTTATTTATTAAATACAAACATAAATTTATTTTAATCGACCCACGTCTCTCATCCAGATTTAAAGATGGGGTTTTGTACCATTTTTTTGTGATTGTTGACTAGTCGTCATTTCTTACTCATAAACTATCGTATTGTGCCATATGTGGAGCTGGCATTCGATCGAGCCCGCTCGAATCGCTCGGCACTGTAACAAGCCGAGCCCGCTCGAGTCGGTTCGAATGACACATCTAGCCATATGTGTCTCTTAATGTTTTTGGTGGAGAATTCAATTTCATCATCTCTTGTTGATTTTGACTTGGGAATTTTTTACGCGTCGAGTTAAATCATTTTTCCAAATTATATGGGCACATTGTCGCATCAGAAATTTGACAATTATTTATTGAATTTGAGCAATGGAATAAAACGTTATTCAAATTAAAGATTTTGATATAATATAATGTTATATTATGTAAATTGGTTGATATAAAATAATATATTAATTATTATTATTATTATTAATGTTAAAACATTAAATTAAATAAAAAAAATTGGTGAAGGGAGACGAACGCATCTTCTCCATCCTCCCTGTCTATGGGTTCGTCTTGTCAAGATCTTTCCTTCAGTACTATTGTCAAGGCTGGTTACGTTATCCGTTTGATTTTTTAGAAAATCCGTGAGCGTTAGAGTTGAGTTTTCATCCCAATTTTCTCGATTTCTCTTGCAATCATCGGTGTATTTGAGTTCCTCTCGTTGAGGGGAATGTTTTGGTGTTGGAATTGCGAGATTTGGTGGTCGAGATCACCGCCGGCAACGAAAAACGCCTTCGGCCGTGTGTCGGTCGCTCAGCTTGTGAGCTGGGTTAGTAATTGGGGTGTCATCCTGCCTGGGTCCGACCCAGGACCGACCTAACGGGTCTACCCAAGCAAGTGTGACCCGTTACTGGACCCGACTGGATGCGACCCGGGTTGGTCTGACCCAATCAATCAGGTCAGACAGAACTGATCTAGGCTGGTTTGTACCGAACCGGTCTGATCCAACCCTTGCCTGGTTCGGGCCGATCCGGTTTTGTTCAGATCTTGTCCGATTCAGACGCGAGTGGGTTTTTTGGCCTGATTTGTGCTTGTTTTTTTTTAGAGTCTTTCTTCTTCTCTTGTTACTTACCTGAAATTGGGTTTTTTGAAGACGACTTCATCATTTTAAGTCGATCTAAAATCGTGAAAAGTGTGAAGAACAAAGGATTCACCTTTAAAGATAAGTTATTCACATTTTTTACATTGTAGAATAATGCATATTTTTAATAGTTGTTTTTCAAAGAGCGTATTTTGGTGGATGACAATTGATAAGTCTTGAAAAAAGACATTTATAATCGTAAAACTTATGATACTGTTACCCGTAGAGAGAATACATTAGGATATTAGTTGTGTTGGGTGCTCTGTGCTATGCTACAGTATAAATTATAGTGCAAGCTATAACCGAGGAGTAACAAGCAAGAGAATACTAATTCGACCCCCTTAGTTTAGCAGCATTGTAACAGCCTCCTTACATTATATTTTCCATTTTAATTAAATATCACAAACTACAAAAACCCAAATCATTATTTGATTAACCCATATTTTTATTTTAATTTTTTTAAAAAGGTTATATTCGTTATTTTCGTGAGATCAATAGCATTTTAATATTACTTGGACTATGCAAGTGTAATCTCTAAAGACACGTTTCATAGAATAAGTTTTTAGCACCATTACAAGAAATAATAGAATTAAAATTTCCATAAAAAAAAGCAAAAAGAAATTTATATTGCAAAATAGTTTGATATCTTCGGTCACTATTCTACTTCATGTAAAACAAAGAAAATTTGAGAAACTATGGTATAGCACACCCAGAAACGAATAAAGCAAGATGTGAATTGAGGTCGGTATTCTTTCAAATGTGGCAGCACATGAGACAGTCCAGTGACATGACATCAGAGGATCCCAATGCTCCACATCAAGGAATTTACTCAGCTCTACATGCCATTAGAAGATAAATTGGAACATGGGGAAATTTTGAGACTGAAATTGTTCCTTTATACCCTCAAAGTCATAGCAAGAGTTTGGCTGAATTCGTTGCCTTCAAATTCAGTCAACTGGTGGGAGAATCTTGCTAGAAGAATTTTGATAAAATACTTTTCATCCGTGAAGAATGCTAAAATACAAAATAAATTATAAATTTCAGTCAACAACACATAGAATCTTTCTATGAAAAGCATGACAAAGATTCAAAGAATTGTTAAGGCAATGTCTAAATCTTGGCATATCACCGCGGGTACACCGAGACATTCTACTATGGATTGAATGGACAATCACAAGCCATATTAGATACCTCAGCAAACAGGGTGATTTTATCTAATACCTACACTGAAGCATTCTAACTCTGGGAAAACATGGCCTTAAACAATTATCAATGGTCAACAGAAATAGTCTCAACACCTCAAATAGTAGGAGTGTTGGATGTTGATTCTATGACCGCACTGAGCGCACAAATGACAACACTCACTAACACAATAAAGAGTCTCAGTGTGCCACTGACAATGTCGCAGGTCATGCCACACCATCACATAATGATCTTGTATCGTGTATTTTGCAGAGAAGATTATATTTTCGATCACAATGCCTCAAATCCTTAGATAGTAAACTATATGGGTTATATACAGAACTACAATACTTACGACCCAAGTTGACAAGACTCTACTTATCAATGAAACTCACACAAAAATGATTTTGACACTGGATACTCGCAACATTCACATAGAATCTCCCAAGTAGTTTTATCTCCACTAAGCAATCAGTTCCAGCCTTAACAACCACATCTGTGGAGCAAATAATGACAGAATATATGGTGAGGAATGACACTTGTCTTAAGGCTTCGACAACAATGATGCAAGATCAAATTGCTTGAAAATAAAATCTTGAAAATCAGGTTGAACAAATTACTCACACACAGAACAATAACACTCATGTAACATTATGAGGTCATACCGAGTTACTAAGGAGAGAGGGAAATGTAAGTTGCATATCAAATATGTTACATGAGGAGAGATAAGTGGAGAAAATGGTGAAATAGATGAAGATGGAAAATACCTCCACAACTCTTGAAATGCAGTCAGCATATATTTTTAAAATAGAGCTACTTGAGTCTTGTGATAGCAATTTCATGGGACGTCTCACTTCATGGCATGAGAACCATTTTATTCTCTTTTTTATGGATTATTTTTCTAAATGCGATGGAGTTACAACATTTTCAGGATGCTAAAGTGCTGTAGAGACAAAGAAATATTTTTATAAAAAGAAAACATGAGAATTCTCAGATGAAGGAAGGACAAGGATATGAAGGCGAGTACCGGTCAGGATAGGTCAACAATAAAGTTTAAGGACATAATTTTATAAATAGAAAATGTGAGAATTTAAAAAAGTCTTAGAGAAAAATTTTATATGTAATTCTCACGTCATTGTCTATTGAGTGTGTCTTTTGAATACTCGATGAACGAAAAACCTTCCTAATAAATAAATAAAAAGAAAAATAAAAAATAGAATAAAAAGCAGGGAAAAGATTGAGTGAAGACTTGAAGAAGACAACAAAGGGACAGTGGATCAAATCCACCGTATACTGAGCATCATCTTGGAGGAAATATAATTAAGTAACCGGGAGGAGGTATCACAAATATTAGCCATTTGTGTAAAAAGGCAGTAGGATAAAAAATGAATGCTCAATAAATTGTCTTTGAAAGTTATTATTAGCATGTTTGAATTTTTACAATCTCGATTATGTTCGAAATTTTGGATTCGAAAGAAAGGTGAGAATTTGTGCATCTAAAAGCGAACATTTCATCTTATTAGATTTGTTTGTTACTAGTGGGTTTGATTATTTATTGATGTTGATTTGTTTGTTTGTAATTGGTTTTAATAACGATTCTGGGATGACTTCCTTTTTGCCTTCAGGCATTGTTTGATGTGGGATGGGTAATGGGGCGGTGATGATGTCTTCCTTGGAAATGCGATGATGTGCGTCAAAATAGGCCACACTTGCGAGGATCAAGACTCTATCGTAGGAGGTTAATCTCCAAGCCCATTCATGCTCTCTGACTTTGTATTCGAATATGACATGACTTGCATGAAACATCAAGTGCATAAACTTGTGCCTGTAATGCTTAGAAGAAGATGAGTCAGCGAACATGTTCAAAGGATCGTACTTCCCTCGGTTCCACCATCGTGCAAAATTTGTATTCGTCCTAGAGCAATCACATCGTTCCCATGTGAGCCATGGTCTGTTCGTGCTATTCAGCGCGCGTCCAAACAGGTTCAATGTCACGACCCGAAAAGGACCCATGACAAAAAGGGGAAAGATCATACCCAAAATAGAGCGGATCTCACGATCATTTTTCACTTGAATCTAAATTTAATAAGCAACGGAAGACTTATTCATAATAATTGAGACATTTAACAAACTAAATCCAAATTTTAATAAAACTACAATATTAACCTTAAAGTTTCAAAATAAGTTTTCTCGAGAAATAAAAATCTAAATAAAAGACTATTTTTTTCTAAATTCTCTCTTGAAAGAACTATTGACGATCGTCCTGAACACATCCTGAAAAAAAGTGTCAATTGAGTGAGCTGACTACTAAAGTTAGAAAATAATTTTAAATTTAATAAGAAATAAATTAAAAACAAAACACGAAATTAAGCATATTAATAAATCAATGAATAATATAATTAATAAATGTAATGCATGAATTACACTTAGGCGGTGGGAGCTAAAATAATCCACACTCAAGCAGTAAGAGCCTAAAAATACTCTCATCGAGTTTAGGGATTCTAAACCCAAGGAGACAGGCATATTACCCATTTATGCACAATGAATGAATAAATAAATAAATGATATGCTCATTTCAATAATTTTAAAAAAATATTTATATAAAATAAAATAGAATGTGAGAATTCATAACATACTAAACAAAAAATTAAAACCCAACCTAAATTCATATACCAAAACCGAAATCGTAGTTTGTTCTAAACGAACTTCAAGAGCAATTTCTCTGCAAACTCCGAAGTTTCAAAAATTTCATTCCCTAGCCAATAAATATTAAGTTCTTTGCCAATCCGTATAACTTTAATAGCTAGAGGCAACACCGACCTAATAATGAATATCGTGGAAGATATTTGATCTCTTCCTTAGGAGAATCGTATGAAAAGAAGAATAATAAAAAAATATAGTCTAAACGGGAATCAAACTTACAAACGGCATAGAAAGTTAGAGCGGCCTCTCGTGTAACCCTAGTAGGAATTTTTCAATACGTTTTGGTGAGGGAGATATGGAGAATATAAAGAGAAAGGAAGAGAGAGAGAGGAGTGAAAGATGGGGAGAGAATCATGGGATTTCCCTTTTTTTTTGTGAAAACAACTTGATATGGTTGTTTTTTTATATAATTATCCTTTAATAAATTTGAGCTTTTACATTCAACTTGTTCTTCCGTGAACCTTGGCACATTGGTTTTGTTCAGCACGCGTCCAATCTCGTTTGTTGTCATTCAGGTGCGTACAATCATGTTTGTGGCCGATCATGTGCATCTATGTACGTTCATGGCTGTACATATACGTCCAGTCACGATTTCTGGTGCCCTGTCGCATTCGCAACTGTCCAGTGCGTGCCCCATCGTGTTCGCGCCTGTCCAGCACACGCCCGTATCCAACAAGCACGGAACGCCTCACGTGCAACCGCCCACAAGCACGTCCCTTCGCATGCAACTGCTCACATGCATCCCTTGGCGTGCAACCACCTGTGTTCACGACTCTTCGCACGCAACTGCCTGCGTCCATGTCCCGTCGTGCACAACCACCCAAGATCACATCCCTTCGCACGTAGATACTGGGGTTCGCATCCCGCAATAACCAACTGCCCATGAACACACCAGCAAGCCCATGCACGCCAATCTTGTTAACATCTAAACGTAAATCACATAAGTTTCTGTCAATCTTTAGTAATATTCGATCAACCTTTGGTCAAACATGGAAATCTTGTACTCTAATTCTAGTTAGTGGAATATTTCTAGCAATTTATTATCGATTTAGAATGTTTAAACTTTGATTTTTGGTTTAGGAATATTTGAATTTTGGCTGGATTTTCTAGAGTTGATTTTTTGTGTTTCGGCTTAAAAAATTTGAAGTGAATATTTAGTAATTAAATAGCCTGTTGAAGCTGGTATTTTTTAGTGATGGTTTTGTTCATGTTTGATATCTCGTTATTGGATCAAAACATGAAGTTTCAACTGTGGTAGGTTAAGATGCAAGATGTGCTTGTACACATGAATTTGGATGGGATAATATGTCCATGTTAAGTGAAGAAGAAAAAATTTGGAAGGATTGAAAAGCCTTATCTACGATACGTCTACATTATCAAATCAGGCTTTGCAAGATGTTTTGAACGAGAAGACTACCCCAAATTTATGAGTTAAATTAGAGTAATTGTGTATCCCTTACGTATAAGTTGCATTTGAAGTAATAGTTATTTTCTCACAAGTTGATGAAAGATTGTTCAGTTGAAGACCACTTGATTTCATTCAAGGAATTAGTTTTGAATTTAGAAACTATAGGAGGCAATTACGATGAGAATGATCTAGGGTTAATTATACTATGCTCGTTGCCCAGTTTAGATGATACTTTTAGAGATATGATTCTATATAGTAGTGAAAGTTTTGTAAGAGATTTATGGCAGCTTGCTCTCAAAGGAGAAGATGAAGCAGATAGTTGTGGTATTCGAGTCTCAGGGAGAAGGACTCGTCGTTCAGGGTAGAACAAGAGATTTAGACAATAAAGGCGATGTTATTCAGGGGCAAATCAAAGTAAAAGATCTAGGATAGAACAATTTTTTAAAGAAGGGGAGACAGTCGATGACGTCCGGTGATGTTGTTGTCATAGAAGAAGATTGTTATGGAGATCTTCTTGAAGTGTTACAGGGAAACTCAGAGCCAAATAATCAATTAATTCTAGATTCAGCTTATTCAATTCATATGAGTTGTAATCGGAATTTATTTTCGACATATGAGATAGTATTGGAAGGTTTCGTGTTGATTGGTGACAACACTTCTTGTAAGGTAGCTGGGGTTAGTACTATCAGACTCTTAATGTTTTGATGTAATGTGCAAGAACATTGAGTAATGTGCGAGATGTTCCCAATTTAAGGTAGAATATGATCTCGTTGAGTACTCTTGATGGGTACAGTGCTATAGGTGGATTCGTGCAGATTTTGATCTTGCACTAGAATATCTTTGAAGATGGAGATTTTTAGAGTTCAGTGCTCTGGATTTGCTTTGGGTTGTGTCAAGTAGTCTATTGTATCTCTCATGGTAAAATTTGTGTCAATGTGAAGATTTTTAGAATTTGGTGACCCAAATTCTAGGTAGGCCTGGTCAAGCCCAAATATACAATATTAGGGTTTCTAGAATTTTCTTATATATGGATACTAAAGTCGCAAAACACATTGTAGTTTAATTTCTTTACTATTGATTTCTACTATGTCCATGGGCTTTCCGCTTTATTTTTAGAAAATTTTCATTTCTTTAATCTTCAATGGATATGTGTTTGCTAATTTTTTTGTCAATTACATAAATAAATTTCTTCCGAAGTTTTACTTGTAGTTTGAATTAGTTAGCTTTGTTTCAATAACTACAAGTGTTGGTGTATTTTTATTCCCACAATTTACAGAATATTTTTCTCAATTTCTTTGATTTTTCCACCGATTCTTTTTGAATGTGTCGGTACAAAAACAGACGATTACCGACGCCAGAAACAACGTCGGTGATGGAAAAACCATGGCAAGTGCAGGACGCGTGCATACTCTGCATGCTTGTTGGGCCAAGTGCCCCAATTGGTTAGCTGGTATGGGCCTGTCCTGCCTGGTCTACCTGGCTAGCTGCCGTAGGCAGGCTGGGCCCATACCCGAGCCCACATGTGCTGGGTCGACCCTAATCCATAGGGCCAAGTTGACTTAACCTATTCAACTCGGTTTGGGTCAACCCAACTCATGGGTCGACAGACCAACCCACGGTTAGAGGAAGATCTTCATCACAATCTTCTTCTACAACAACAACATCATCAGACGTCATCAATTTCTTCTTTTTCTCGGTCATCTTAACATTTTGCGATTCTGAGGATTTAGATTTGATGTGCCCTTTCTTCTTATAGAAGAAATATGTTCTACCTCAAGTCATGAATACCACAACTGTCTGTGTTGTCTGAATCTCTTGTTCTACCTCGAACGACAAGTCCTCTTTCCGAGACTCGGATCCCACAACAATCTACTTCATCTTATAGTTTCGAGACTCAATAGAATTAACCTGTGATCCTCCTCAATGTATTTGCATCTCATAGTTTCCATGTCCAAAACTAAATTCTTAATGCAATTAGTGATCTTCAACCGAACCATCTTTCATCAACTGACAAGGATATAATCATTGCTTCAAATATAACTTACTCGTTAGAGTTTTGTTCATAGACAACTACTCAATTTTAACTCATAAATATGTGACAATCTTCTTGTTCAAAATGTCCTGCAAAATCTAATTTGTAGATAGTGCTTTTTGATTCTTTGAAATTTTCTCCTCTTTACTTAACATGGACAGATTAACCAACTCAAATAATGAGTCGTCTAAATCCATGTGCGCAAGCACATTTTGTAGCTTCACCGGCAATAATTCAAACCTCGTATTATGATCTAACAATTTGATGTCAAACCTAACAAAATCCTCGCTCAAATAATATCGGCTTCAACAGAATATTTAATTATCAAATATTCAATATGAGAAACCAAACAGAAGTATCCCCAAACACAAAAATCAGATTTCCAAAAATAAACAATAAATCCGCCAAATATTAGAATATTCTACTGAACCAAAATTAAGAGTCTAAATATTCTATAATGATAAAAGATCATCAAACACAGAAATATTTCACTGAACGAGAATCTACTTAAAAGGAAACAACAAAATTCGTAGTTACCATTTATGTACAAAAGACTAAGCAAACCAACTTCTTCGTACCTTTGGCATGAGGCATCATAACTCGATGACCCTTACTTCCAGCAGCAAGTCACCAAACAAGTTTGACCAATAGCAGCTCCCAGCAGCTGTATGCATCTCCATCAAACATAAAGTTATCTTTTTTTTTTTTATGAATCCTTTGTAGTTTCTGCCAACTCTCCCGGATTTCATCACAAGATCAAGAAATTAATTAGAAGCAAGGTAAAAAGAGTATCTTCCTATGCTTCGATGATCATAAAGTGAAGCTTTCAATCAACATCAAAGTGGCCCAAAACACAATTAAGGGAAAGATCTTTCTGAAATACAAGAGAATGAGAGATAATTTCCTTGAGATGCCGCTGAAGCCTCGTAAGAGCTTCATAGTGAATATCAATAGGTGCATGCATGAATTTTCCGATTTCGTTGGCAGGAAATAAATATATGGTCGAGTAAGGTTGCAGTATTGAAAACCACCAATGGGTTGTCTAAACTGACTTCCATACGAAAGAAGTGAGCCATCCAAAATAGATAAGATGGGTCCACGACCATTCGCGTGTTGATTGCTTTGCTGTTAAGGAGATTATCCCGTTCGGGGATATTTAGAACATAGTTTGACTGAGAGTGGACCATAGAATCCGAAGATAAAGAAAATTCAACACCCAAGAAGAGATGAAGTTGCGATCCGCAATAACAAATTGACTTCCCAAAAAGGTGACTCAACCTGAGATAGCCGAGGGAAAAGAACCATTAAGGAGGATGCTATTAACATAAACAAATGTTAATAATCTCACAGAGGCCTTGTTGCATAAGAAAAGAGAGGTAGCAGCATGAGACTAAATCCATATTCTAAAAGCACAGATGACATTAAAAGAACTAAGTCCTTGGTTACTGCTGAAGCTGTAGAGTAATTTATTTAACCGACAAACCAATGTATGAGTTGGAAGGATCATGGACTATAAATACAACCCATTTAAATCACAGTGCAAAAAATGATGATTTACGGCAAGTTGTTCGATCGGCCAGTTTAGGAAAAGAACTAAGGCATAAACTGTGCTCATTTCACCAGTATTGGAAAGACTGTTACATATTGAGGCTAGTTTTTGTACACTCACTCAGCGAAACACTGCAAAATACGGACATCAAATACAAACACTTATCCAGAATGTATAGATATCACTACACTTTAAATGTTAAACAATCACACAAAGAAACTAACAAATTCTTAGCCTCCCACAAAGCAGTAATAGAACCTCGAAAAACGACGCCATGGAGGAACAAGCCACGAATAGTAGACCATTAGTGGACAGATAAATCACCATTGGAAACCAAAGGGCTCGATTCATGGCTGCAATTGCCAAACATTTTGGAGATCTTCTCCGTTGGCACCAGAGGCAGATAAGAAGAAACTCTGTAACCCTTCTCTGCTGTGAGTTGCACCGTATTGTTATATTTCTCAGTGCAATATGCTGCGGTTGGCACGACCACTTGAGCCACTCGGGGGAAAAGAGGGAGCTGGTTCATCTTTCGCCAGGCAGAGGCAGCACATTCCTCCGCTTTGGGTTCATACTTGGTGTAAACAGTTTTGGCCAGTCCTGAAGCTGAGTCCACGATACCGGCTCGACGAACTTCAGCTGCCACGGCCCTTGCAACTTCTGGTGATTTTTGAGCAGCTGATATTGCCTGGTTAGATACTTGCTTCACTGACGAGGGCACCCGACGATCGAGCTCGGCCACAGATACATCGATCTGCCACAAAGAAAAAACAAAATGAATAATCCATGGGCAAAAAATGAAAAATAATCCACAGTCAATAATTGATCCCAGCGGTCTTAACAACGATACAACGAAATCCAGCGTAAATCAGACTTTCGAGAAGCTTTTTAAATAAAAATTAATTAAAATGTAGACCTCGTACATTTCATTTCTATTATTAAATAAACAGAAGACAGAAAAACGAAAACTAGCATGTAATGATTTTCTGAGGCAACAGAAGAAATGAGACGAACCTTCCGATCAACGAACTTAAGAACCTCCGCTGGAACGTCAAGGAACTTATCATAAACGGGTCCAACCACGGTCCTGACGGTGCCTTCAACAGTCTCAACGCCGGGCTTAAGAGGACCAGACTTGTCCTTAGCATAGCCATAAACGTTGGAAAAGCAGATCATCGCGTGGATAGCAGCCGTTTGAACGAATTCCAAGTACTTGAGCCTCTGCTGCTCTTCCTCCGCAGACTTCATTCAAAGACGCACAAGACAGATTAGCAAACGAACTAGATAGAGAAGGGGAAATTAGAAGAGATGGAATACATACCATCTCCTGCTGCAATCTGGAATCAGATTCGGCCATGGCTACTAATATAAAAAAGAGGGATTTTCCTATCGATTGTTGAGAGAAATAAAATTGACGTTCAGAAAGGGGAGAACAGTAGAGAATATATAGGTTTGTGAAGGCCGTAAAGTATACGCGCAGAAATTGAGGCAGCTAAGTTTGGGAGGGCGGCCCAAAAAGGTAGCGGCGGAGCGTGCAAGTCTAGACTCTCCTCCCGGTCGTGTTCGGTTGACAGTTGCGAAAATGTGGAACTAAGCGACAGTCTTTGAATCTTTTACGCGTCATCAACCATTCTCGCCGCCGTTGGCCTTTTTGCAAATGATTTTTTGTGGATAAAAATCAATTTGTATTAAAACTAGTGAATTATTGGCATTAAAACTAGTGAATTATTGGTATTGATTGAAAATACGAGAATGGAGACAATTAAAGCAAAAATAAATTGAAGGAAAAATAAACTGCAAATACTTTTTGCATATTTTCCCGAGAGAATTCGATTTGACTTAATGTAGGATAGAAACAAGGTTTCCCCCTCTTATGCTTGACTTGAGAGACCAGAAGACTATACCATGCCTGGTCAATTTTCAACGAAAGTAAATGCAAAATAAAAATAGTCAAAGTACATGTGTCGATTGAAAAAATATAAAGTTTAAAGTATTAATTAAAAGGAAAAATTCAAGAAAAAAATTGAAATATAATCAAATAGGCAAAAAAAAAACTTCAATTTTTAAAATGGCAAGAAGGCTCGCGTGTTGGACAAGAATCCACAAGCCACTCCAACAATAATGAATTCATTTTTTAATTTGTAATTTTTTAATTTTTTTCTTCAAATTTTATAATCTTTCTAAGTATATACTATTAAAATTATTTATTCTATTATAAGAAGATATTTAAAAAAGTTTTGTGAATTTTTAAAGTTTATATGATTTTTATTAGTTTTTTATTATAAAAAATAAAATAATTTATCAAAAATACGTCTAGCATCTACAAATTCCAAAACTTTTAAGATGTATTATTCTAATATTGCTCTTTGAAATTGTAAATCAGTTTGAAAAAAAATGTTAAAAAATATTAAAATTATAAGAATTTTCAATAATAAATGTATATATTAACAAAATCGTACACACTTGTAGAAAGGAATATATATTTGTACTTTTTAAAACTAATTCTTTGACTTTAAAAGAAAATATTAGAAAAGTTATTCTAAATTTTTTATAATTTTCAAATGATATACGTATTTTTAATAAAAAAATATTATGTTATTATCAATCGAAAAATTAAAATAAATATGTAAATATGAAAAACTCAAAAAAAAATTTTAGCATATCTTCTTATAATAGTTTGGATTTATGATATAAATTTTAAGTTAGTCTGATAATATATGTTACAACATATCTTCTTATAATAATTTTAGATATGCGATATAAATTTTAAGTCATCAGTGTCATCACGTAAAGCAGACTTAACGAGAGTGTAGATGGTGACACTGATGTGCATCCTTTCGGTAGGGGCTAATTTCTCTTTTTCAAAGTTATGAGTTTTTCGCCTATTTTCTCACTCTATACTTAATGAATAATATGAAATTTACCAATTTAATATTTGGTTCTAATCATTTTAGCAAAATCTAGGGCATTTACCTTTTAATTATGAGATTACTTACACCTTATGGCTTGAAATTTAAAATTTTTCAATGACTTCTTGAAATTAGACATGATTTTGACGATTACCTTATTGTTCCTATATCTGTAACTTCATTATTGTTTTCCTAAAAAAATTCTCCCCCTTTTGAGTCTATCTCCTCCATCTCTCTTCTTATATGACAGTACATAAGTAGGGAGTGGCTAAACAAAAAACACTATTTTCTCCTAAATGGTATACGTAAAACCTTAACGAAATTTCCTTCGCATGGGTGGGCGTAGATCGAGATCTTGATCGGCCGATTGATCTTTGATTTGGAAGTCAAAGACCAACTCGCAACCAATTGTTAAACAGAAAAAGTTAGATTGGGCATATCTTTTTCAGGTCGATTCATTAGAAAAAATGGTTAAAATTAAAAAAAAAAAACTTATATTGTCTTGAAAAGAACGTCAAAATAAAATAGCTTAGTAACTTACATCCAACCAATTGAACAAAAGAGATGCCCAAATCAATAAAATAGCATAGTTAACTAATGAAATTACATCTATTCACTTCTCATTTCCAAACTATTAAACTCTTTAACGACTATTACCCATTCCCGAAGAATGAAGAACATGTTCTTGAATATAATCATCTCCTTCTGTCTATCACGTTTTCTTGACCTGTCATTAACACCTCTGTGTCTTGACAGCATCTCATTCTAGCCCAACCCTGATTATTCGGTATGATATATATATAATATAATTGAAATGAGCTTCTTATACTCTTTTTCGATTGACCCATTTTCTTCAGATTTTCTATGTCACCATGGCTTCAAAAATTTGGAACTTGATAGCGTTGCACTTTAAACTTCGCTAGCTCTCTTATTCTATGTCACTAAGACCTACTTTCTCGCATTTCACTCTATTCCTCCTTTAGCGGGCAAAGTAAAATGGATCAATCCATAATGAAACAACACAAAGATGTAAATATTGAGCTTCTACAAACTCACAGTATTTCCATGGTAAATTCTCCCACAATTAAAATAGAGTATCACTCAACGTCTATCTCCTCAAAACATTTAAATCACATCAAATTTCTTTGTCAAAAACCAACTTCACGAGCCCTGTGAGATACTTTAAAAACTCTATCACATACATAAATGACTATATTATTCAAATACTCTCATAGGCATGTCAAGAAATTACATCTAGTGAGAAAAGAATGTAAAGTCATTGACGAACTTTGGCACACAACATAGAAATATGGAGATAGATTGATCATCATCTCAAGAGCAAGAAAAAAATTTGACGCCATTTTAAGAGGATCTAACCACAGACCTAGATCACTCATCGATTTAGAAATATGTGTTGCAATAGAGTTATTGTTTTGGTGGCCGAGATCAAGGTCGTCGAAGCCGCATCAAATTTCATTGCATGCATTGTGATCAGTTTTCGGGGGGCTATAGGGCCCTGGTAAAATGCATTAGCATCGCCCCATCACCCATCACGTGTCAACGAATGCCCCACTCATTCTTCGTAATAGAAGGGGCCAGAAGATAGCCTCATAGTACTCTCACATCACACCACCCAAAGTATCCTGACGACTGTTTCCCTATCAGAACCAATCCCAATACAATATAAAATCCAGCCTAGACTAGCAAAACAATAAATATGCAAATTAAATAAATTAATTAAAATACATAGATAGTATCAAAACCTTACGTGGTAGCAACCAGACCTATCATAAGGTGTCAACAAACAATATAGGATTTTTTTAACGAAAACATGCATTTACTTCGAAAATGCAAAAAACATAAATAACATACCTCTGACGACGAGTTCTTCAATCTCTCTGGGGGTTTCACGACTTTCAGTGGAGCCTCCAACTCATGATATCATCTTCGAAGCTTAACTAATACTCGTACAAGATTTATAACGCATCAACAATCGATATTTTATACTTGGATAACTCTAAAACAATACTATGTAGCCCATACAATAAGGTTGGTACTTATACTCTGAAACACTGTCATAGGGTTCTGAACATTGACACGAGTCAATAGAAGTGGACTGCCAAAGATTATGACATCGTTTGCTACTCTCGAGAGGTGATCAAATTTATTTGTTATGTGTAAATTCTATACTGAGTGGAATTCGGTCCAACGAAATGCACCAGCATGTCTGAAATTTTGAAATTAGTTAGGAAAGTCATCTTGAAAAGTCGATAGTCAATAGTTAAAATTTTAAGTCAAAATATCTGATCAAAATCAACTATAAAATAACTTACCATGTGGAGTGGTCAGTGCTACCTCATCCAATCAATGTGTCACGTCATTCAATACTACCACATCATATTGGATCTGGTCATCTTCTCCAGCGACTGGTGACTTTCCAGCAACAACATGTGCTTTTTCTAACGATTTTTTTTTTTATTTTTTGAAATTTTGGAAACGATGTCCAATTGCTGCAAAACCAAGTATGTTTTGAAGATCTTGATCTCCAAAGTCTAACCATGACATTTGTCTGGATCCACTAGTTGGATCTGCTGGTAAATATGTTTAATTGCATATGCACTTTCTAAGAGATATTTGAATGACTTGCTCGGACCACTGATTCAAGTCATATCTATTACCATTATGTGATTCAAGTCATATTTATTACCATTCTGTCCGTTTCGGCAAGGACTTTCCAAAGGTAGGTTGCTCGTCGCCATGATTTTAGTTTGGTTCTGATTCCAATTCTTAAAACTATGAAACTAGAATGAAAAAATCATGGGTCAAAAAGAATCAAAATCAAATAAATGTGACCCAAAACAGGATAAAATCTGACTTGAACTCAAAAATCGATTTTGAATCCGATCCAAACTCTCAAAACATAAATCAAATATATTCGTAAAATCCAAGAATTGAAAATTCAAATTTTTACATCATAACTCTCTCAAAATAATTTTGCCTCCGGCATTCAATACACTCTTGATAAAAATGCTTTAAGAAATAGGAGAGATTCCATATTGTAGGAGACTAATGTTCCTAAGTCATCTCTTCCTTGGTGTGATTCTTTCACGATACGCAAACCAAGAGACATTTTTTTATGGTTATATGTAAATTGAAAGAACGATAAAAAATACAGATTGACCCAGATATGATGCGGAGGGATCCACATGTTGGAAACTCATCCAGCAAAATACTCGGTAAGACAAAGTCAGCCTGGCATCCATCGACGTTTCTAGCCTTGAAAGTAGCTGAGCAGTGAACTGATCATGTCTGTGGTTTTGTAGAGCTCGGACAAAAACTTTTCACACCCGCTAGAGCTAAGTTTGAGACTCATGGAATGACAGCTGACGCAACTACCAGAATGCGATAAAACTCACCAACTATGGCACAATCAGAGATGTAGATATCGTGCCAAACTCGATCCTAAATGAAAGAGACGGGAACATGGTGAAGAGGATTTTGAAGCAATTTCTCTCGATACGGCTCGCCACTTGATCGGGATGTCAAAAGTCTTGTCAAAACATCGAGCATTTCGGCTTGACCAAATGTGATAGACAGTTAGAGAGAGCACGATCCTGAGAGTGGTTGCTTTATTCTTGCATCTCCTTGATCCCTTTGTAACCTACTTCAGGGCACTAGCAAGAGTTGACATTCTTCTTGTAAAGCCGAAGCGGGATCTGATCTAGCTCCATACGAGCTCGGAGAAGTGGCAAGCAAAGAAAAGGTGGTTGGTTGTTTCAGGCTGGGAAGCACATAGAGGGCAAGCTTCCTCTATTTCAATGAAAGTCGGTCTATCTTTTGTTTTCAAGAGCCCCTTTGCAGCCAACCAAAGGATGAATGAATGCTTTGGGGAGGGGCCCTTGCTCCAGATTGCTTTAAACGCCGACCTTGGAGGGCCGTCGGCCTGAAGAAATTATATGTAACAACCCTCATTTATTTTTAGAATTTGTGACTTTAAGATGGAAGTGTTTAAGATTTTTTTATGAATGTTGGCTAAATATTAAAGTATTAAGGTATTGGATATTAATAATTTAGTAGGTTGAAGGTGATGAAGAAAATAATGTTAAAGGGGTATATAAGATGATGTTATTCGGAAAGGTTGAAAAATTTTATAGATTCGGTCGACACCATGATTAGGCGGTCGACCCCTTAGTAACCGGTCGACATAGAATAGCTCTCGGGAATTGATTCGGTCGACACCATGGTTAAGCGGTCGACACCATGGTCAACCGGTCGACACCTTAGCAACCGGTCGACATAGAATAACTTTCGGAAATTGATTCGGTCGACACCATGGTTAAGCGGTCGACATCATGGTCAACCGGTCGACACAGAATAGCTCTCGGGAATTTCTTCGGTCGACACCATAGACGAGCGGTCGACACCTTCCCCGATTTAAGTTGAAAAGTCAACCAAAAATTGGAGGAATCTGATGGGTGGACGTGAGAGAAATATTGTTTTTGATTAATAAAAGACATAAAAAGTCATTTTCTGTCATTTTTCCTTCCAGCCCCGAGTTCTCCTTCATTTCTCTCTCGGTTTCACATCTTAACTCAAGGGAGAGTGAGATTGAGATATGTAAGAGATATTGTGAGAGAAAAGAGTGAGAAAAAGTGAGTTATTTCAAGATAGGTGAGGTGGAAAATTCTAAAGTTTTCGTGGAGGCTGAAGTTCAAGGTATTTTTCTATCTTTTAAAGTTCTCTTAGGTTTAGTAATGATAAAATGATGGTATTGTTTGAATTGGTGGATAAAAACGAATGATTTCATGTCAATAGATGTGAAATCAGTTGATTATGTATAAAGTTAGAGTTTTGGAGATTCGGTCGATATTTTGTACGAATTAGAGTTTATGTCCTCAATAAGAGTTAAAGTAGACTCTTAGAGTGATCTATAACCGTTTGAATCACTCAATTCGGAACCATGTATACAAAGTTATGGATGTTGCAAGTTAGTAGACGGAAACTGGAAGAGGACTGCAGTCGACCCCTCATAGGTTAGGTCGACCGGTTCCCGATTTCAAGAATGCATGCTCTCTGGTTTTTCAACATCGGTCGACACCTTATAAGTTACGTCGACCGGTTCTTGATTTCAAGCAATGCATACTCTCTGTTTTGTCAACATCGATCGACACTTCATGTTACGTTAGTTTTCTCAATTTGGTGTCTTCTAAGAAGTTATAGTAGACTCTTTAAGAAACAATTTGACACATTGAGCATCACAAATGGATCATTATCGAGGAAGTTATAGTTGTTTGAAGTTGGAATAGAAAGTTATGACTTTATACAATAAAACATGTCACCTGATTTCTGATCCTTGAATGATCTATATGTTTAGGTCATCAATTGGATTAAAAATGGACTCAAGTGGATTAATTCAAGATAACTGCTAAGGTAAGTTAGTATTAAGATTGTTTGGCCCTTAAGTGGAAGTTGATTGCAAATATTATGATGTATGTTTGTTGTGTGTTGTATGTTATTTTACTATTATGTTTGATGTAATGTAGTAAAGTTTCATAGTCACATAGTCATGCATCATAGTCATACAAAATGTCAACGAAATGATTTCATGCATTATTTTACAACGTAGTTGGAGGTAAACGAGATATAATTGGTGGTATGAGACGCTAATTATGTTTCGTTTCTGATTAATTAAGAACTTGAATATCAGAACAGTAAAGTAAATGATTATTACAGGCCAGAACACTCCAAACAGTAATATAAGTGGGCCCAGTAGATGTTGAAGTAGGTGGAGGGCAGTGTTCTTGATGTAACGACCCTTGTTTATTTTAAGATATTTGTGATTTTAAGACGAAAGTGATTAAGATTTTTCTTTATGAATGTTGATTTCGATTATGAATAATTGGAAGAAGAATACTCGGTCTGGGGTGTATCACACCGTGCACCGGCCCAAGTGTTTGGGTTTGATTGGTGTTTCTTTGAAGTCCAATATGTTTGATGGTTGCTAGGTCTAAGTGAAATAATGAAGTAAGTTGGGTTAAATACACTAAATGATTACCTTCAAGTAAGATCCGGTCGACCCCAGGATTTTGAAGGGGTCGACACAAATGGAAGTTCCGGTCGACCCCAGGATCGATGAGGGTCGACACAAAGTAACCTTTCGGTCGACCCCAGGAATTTGGAGGGGTCGACACAATTGTATGTTACGGTCGACCCCAAGATCGAAGAGGGGTCGACACAAAACAGTCCTTTATTATAGTTTTGGTCGACCCCGTGATTGAAGAAGGGTCGACGCAATCGACACAATTGTATGTTTCGGTCGACCCCAAGATCGAAGAGGGGTCGACACAAAACAGTCCTTTATTATAGTTTCGGTCGACCCC
>QAOC01053250.1:15514-108118 GCA_003255005.1 Begonia fuchsioides | reverse complement strand
GCCTTGTTTGATGATTGATTGATTTTTGGTGTTAGAATAAAGACGCATGTTTAGAATGCCTGCAATGTTTGAATTGTATATATTATTGCATGTTATCGTGTTCATGCATTTTAATTGTTCATGCATCATGGTTTTAAGAAAAATACGAAAATGATTTGCATGCATGATTTTCATTATAATATGCAACGGGTCGTTGAGGGAGGAGCTCGAGTTAGACTGCCTCGAGGGAGGCCAAATGATGTCTACTCTCTCCCGTGGTACCTTCAACGATCAAATAATGAAATAAATGAAATGAATGAAATATACGTAAATAGTTACATGTGGGGCGGGGTTGAGTTTGGCTGTCCCGAGAGGTTGGACCAAATGGTGCCTACTCTCCCCTAGACGGTATTACCCACATTAGCTGGACTGTTAAGTGAAAGTAAAGAAATGAAATAACGATACCAAAATTGCATTGTTTTCATAAAGCAGCATATGCATGAAGGTCTCATAATTGTTTTTATTATTATGGATTAACTTACTGAGCATTAGGCTCATTAGATAAGCTTTGTAATGTAGGGATAAATGCTTGAGGTGGTGAATTACGTCCATTGAGGAAGTTTGCGGCTGTTAGTGCAATTTTGACCTGTGGGCGGCCCATGTAAATGAAAATGTTTTGTTTGGAAACTAATGTATAATATTATGTTTAGTTTATAATTGTTTTGTAATAACTTGGTTTCTAATGTGAAAGTATAGTATGATTTGGATTACTTACTACGAATATAATTGATTTTGATGAAGTTAAATAAAAGTCTTCCGCTGTATTTTATCTCAAGAATTTCAAATTGATAAGTTTTACTTTAAATTGTTTAAAGAGAGTACGTGTGTAAAAAAAAAAATTAATTAAGCAAAAGAAAAATCGGGCATTACACTTGAGATCCTATAATATTTCCAAAGATAAAGAAGATATGAAACCTAAAAAATGAGAATGATATTGTGCATTGTTTTATCAACAACATAGTCATACTCATGCATTTTTTATAGCCATGCTACTTACTGAGCTTTAGGCTCATACTTTAGGCTTTGCAATGTAGGGAATGTAATGGAAGAATGGGTGCAAATGACTGATCAAGGAGTTAGAGCAGAGGAGTGTCCAAATGATACAGTTATTGAGTGACGATCGATGGGGAGTGACGTATGGACACACACAGTCATAATTGAAAATGTTTTGAAGATGTAATTAAATTGTATATACTATTTTGGAGTGATGAATTACAAGGTTTTGAAAATGAATGTATCTTAAGTTGAATTATTTTCTTCCGCTGTAGGTTTAAATTATTAAATGCTTATGTATTCTACTTAAAAGGTGGAATTGAAATCGTTATTTACAAAGAATGTATGTTTTTAAATTTGACAGTTTTCATTTTCTACTATTTTAGAAACTAAAGATAGTTTTAGAAATTAAAGTAACAAGTGTTACACCAATGTATGTAAGTAAGTAAGAAGTTAGTAACAGTCTGGTTCTCGGGTCGCCAGAGTGAGTAAGGCAAGCAGTAAGCGACGGCCTGAAAATCAGGTCGTTACAATTATGGTATCAGAGCAAAACACACACAAGTAAATAAGGTAACGAAAGAATGAGTGCACCGGGTTAAGTCGGTTCTCTAGACAGCTCAATAACTGTTATTATTTGAATACTTATGTGCTATTAAAGGATTAAAGTGGAAAGATACTTACTTTGGAGTACTAACGATGTGATTGGTGATTGAAGGACTATGAGGACAGGAAGAATAATTATTCCAGAGGAGGGAACTAATGAGACTGCTATTAACCAACTGTTAGAGTTGGTCAACCGCCAGTTTCAACAATTGGAGCGAATGATGAATGGAGAAGAGCAAGGAAATGGACAAAACAAGAATGCAGGGGAGCTAAGCTGTGAGAGATTTAGGAAAATGAATCCTCCACCGTTTAATGGACAATCCACAGATCTTGTGTTGGCTGAAGAGTGAATTCATTCTTTGGAGAAGATATTTCAGTATGCTAATATTGAAGAATGAGAAAAAGTTAAGTCTGCAACCTTCTTGCTAACTATGGATGCAAGGAATTGGTGGGATACTGTTGAAGTGACTACCAATGTGCAAAAACTATCATGGACTCAATTCAAGAAAATCTTCTATGACAAATATTTTAGTAGAGCCGATCAGAATAAAAAGAAAATGGAGTTTATTCAGCTGAAGCAGTTGGGATCAGTAGCTGAATATGTGCGAAGGTTTGAGGGCCTAGCAAAGTTTGCTCCACATCTAGTGGCAACAATTGAGGATAAAGTTGACTAGTTTGTGCAATGATTGAAACCAGAAATTTATAAAGGAATAAAGACTTGGGGATCAGAGGATGCTCAATAATCGATGGTTGTTTCCAAGGCTCTAGACCTTGAGGAAGCATAATCGAAGTTGGTCAAACAACAACCAGAAACATCCCAAAGACGGTTCTTTCGAGAAGTTCAACCGCAACCGAGTAAACCAGGCAACAAGTGCTTTGGATGAAAAGGGCAAGTGAAAGTTCGAACGAGCAAGGGAAATGAAAGCAAGTTAAAAGTTTGAGGTCGATATTGGAATGTCCCAAGTGCAATCGGAAGCATGCAGGAGAGTGTATGGCTGGATCTGGACGCTGTTTCAGATGTAAGGAGATGGGACACATGATGCGTGATTGTTCGAAGGCACCTCCAAACAAACCAGAACAGAAAAGGATAGTCGGTCGTGTCTTTGCAATGATTGATGCTGAGGAAGCGGATCATCCAGCCGTGGTGGCAGATACATTATTAATAGATGGAATTAGTGTCTTTTCATTAATAGATTCAGGAGCTACACATTCATTTATGTCTAAAGAGTTTTCTAAGAAATTGAACTGGGTACCTGAGGTGGCGGAACAAATATATGAAGTGATGCTACCATCAGGTGATCGTTTACTGTTAGATAGAGTAATTATAAATTGTGGAGTTCAAATCAATGATTGTAAATTGGACGTTGAGTTTATTATAATGAAGATGAATGCGTATGAAATTATTTTAGGGATGGACGGACTGTTTCGACATTTTGCAAGTATAAATTGCAAAACTAGAATAGTCAGTTTTCAACCTCCTACGTCAGATGTCTTTTATTTTCAAGCGACAAAGAATAAAAAGAAATTACCGATTGTATCGGCAGTACGGGCTTGGAGATTACTAAAGGGTGGTTGTATGAGATTTATTGCAAGTATTATGGATTTTTGTAAGAAATCTGATCTTAAATTATAGGAGAAACGGGTGGATTTTCGTCAGATGCCTTTTGAAAAATTTCGCTGAATAACCTTCGTGGTCCGAAGCTTTATCATTACAGATGCTGTGCAAGGCAGCTAAGATCTCGTCTTGAGAAACGGGTTTGCTCAAATCTTCAGAGGCGCCGCTTGGAAAGCTCGGGCCTGCCACAAAGATTGTCGGGTCTGGACTCAGGCCCTTTGAAAAGAGCCTAAACTATTGCTGAAGTGTCTCATGAATTCGGCAGATATTTGGTACATCGAGGAAGTAGCCAATCCATCCGGGAGGGTCAAACAGGCAATGAAGTTTCTTTTGTTGTTCTGCTTGACCAAAGAGTGGAAGTACTTTGTGGGCTTGTCACTATTGAGAAGATGCGTGGTCTTTGCTTTTTGCTGGAAGAAGAGCTTCTCGTCATTGCATCGATAGCATCTTTAACCTCAAGGCCTTTAGGGAATCCAAAGAAACATGTAAGTGTTGGCCTGACAAGAATTCTTGTGGAGCTCTCGAGAAGTCCTCCTTCACACTCTTGGCTCTCGAAGAAATGTGGGAGAAGAGCTTCCTGTTTAGGCCTTTTAGCTCCTATTTGAGCGATTTGAGCTTGGAGCTGAGACATAATTGTTTACTGCCGGGTATGCTTAGTCGTCATGCCTCTTCAGTGACGGAAAGGAAACTTTCATGCTCCATCCACATGTTGAAGAATTTCCAGGGAATTCTTCCTTTAGATCGGTCATCAAAAATTGAGACAACACAAGAGGCATGGTCTGATAGGCATGGGGGTTGAACATGGCCGAGGCAGGCAGTGTCTAGTCTCCAATTACTAAGGCCTTGTCTAGTTTTGACCACACATTTCTGTTTGACCAAATGCAGCAACAACCGGCAGAGGGGAGATCATGCAACCCCAAGGCGTCACAACAGTTTTTGAAATCCGACCAGTCCCTGTTTGAGACTCTAGAGTTGCTTCTTCTCTCTTCGGGGTCAAGGTTTGCATTAAAAACTCCCAAAAGGATCCATGGGGAGTGGCTAGTTTCATCTAGCCTAATCAAGTTTTCCTATAGTGCTCGTCTTTCGATCACAGAGTGTAGTCGATAAATAAAAGAGAAGAGGAAGTAAGTCTTCCTAATTTTGCAAACAACTGATGGATGAATGGCTTGAGAATAGATCTCAATCGGGACAAGGGTCACTTTGGCAGCATTCCAAAAGATGGTGATTCTGCTGCTTGGGTGGAGATCAAAATTGTGAACCAAATTCCAGCCATTAAGCCTTTTGGCTATGAAGCTTGAGATGCTTTCCGGGGAGGATTTTGTTTCAAGCAACCCCAGAATGTCAAGTCATTCTTTTGTATAAAAGCCACATATCTCCTTGTCAAAGATCTGTAGAGGCTCCTTCTCATAAGATACATCTCCTAGAGTGGCTACGACAGTCAAAGAGAGCATATGCGAAGGGCCTAGTGTACTCTTACTTTGCATAGAAATGTGGAGACATTGTTGGCGTTAAGTTGAGTAGTTAAGTTAACTCTATGTATCACAGTGCCAACTTACCGTTAATGCTAAAACGACTAATATCACATCTAAGCTAGACTTTCAAGAACACAAACTCAATGATCTAAAGCTCTCACGTTTCTTGAGGTATGCATAGCTCTTTTGCTTGCACTGAATTGTGTTGACCATAATTCTACTATGAAGTCTAGTTATAGCTTCTGACTCAAGCCATAATGAATCAGTTAGCCTTTCCTAGATGGTACTCCAAGTCACTCATAATCTCAAGCACTCCATCCAACGACACTATTTCATCTTAAAATCTGACAAAGAAAAATAAGTACCGCAACATCTTGTAGTATAAAAGCTGGATTTCCGCCCAAAAAGATAGCTCCTTAAAAAAAATTTTAGTGTAAAATTACACATGCTAGCTTCAAGTCGTTGGTGGGACCTATTCTCCCTCAAAGTATGTAGCAGAATCTGAATGTATTTTTGGTGTTTACTCGGAGACCTTTAGTCTAGAAAGAAGTCATCAATAAAAATCATTACAAACAATCCAAGTAGAGCCTAAAGATCTAGTTCGTCAAATCCATGAAAATTGCATGGGCTTAGCCTTAAACTCAAGGTGTCTATACATCGATTCCAACTATATTATATTCTGACCTCGAATCAATCTTTGAAAATAACATGATCCACCCAACTGATCCAACAAGTCATCAATCCCTATCAACAAGTACTTGTTCTTCTCTGCGAGCTAGTTCAACATATAGATAGGATCGATGTATAGACACCTTGAGTTTAAGGCTAAGCCCATGCAAGTACTTGCATAGATTATAGACACCTTGAGTTTAAGGCTAGTTCAACATGAGTAATCTATGCAAAGTCGCAAAGAACTAACTACTTTTTTGGCTAACAAAATAAGCGCACTCCAAGGATAAGTGCTCTCCTAGATAAAAACTTGTGATCACTAGTTCATCGAGCTAGGTCTGCAATTCCATCAACTCAAATGGTGTCATACGGTATCAAAAAATATAAATAGGAGTGGCATTCGAGATTAGGGTGGAAATTAGATAGGATCGACCTACGCACCCAACCCAAACAGACACTTCAAGTCATGTTGGCTGATTTTTAATTTTTAAAACAATTGATGTGAACCTAAGTCCAAAAAATCTAATTGTGGGTCAAATTCGGATCAGATTGAATATACAATCGGATTCACTTCAGATCTAATTTTATAGGAACTGATCCATCGAATTGCGTCTCTTAATCGATACAATCTAAAATTTATGAAAAAATAATTAAATTTAAGTAGATTTAGATCAATAACAAACGGGTTTGAACTTTACCAAAAAACTAGAGTAAACATAAGCTAAAATCAACCCAAAATTTTGGGCCGAATTTAGATCTGATCGAATCAAATGAATGATAGGATCGAGTCCAGATCTAATTTTATAAACTCAACCATCAGATATGATGCACTTTCTATTAAAACCTGGCCTAAACCTACCGGTCACACCCCTACCTGAGATGAAGTCCATACAGAACTCCATCTCTTAGTCTCGAGGCAACCTTGAAAACTCATAACAAAATACATGAAAAAAATCTCGCACCACTGCAAGACTCGCATCTTGTTTAGTGATCTCCATCTCAAAATCGACCGACCATAAGTTCACGTACTGCTCTAATCCCTGACAACCACTGCGATGAATGACTATTGTCCCATCTTTAGCAACTGAAGTCATTATCTTTGAATAACAATCAATTATTGCTTAACACATTCAATGTCGGTGAATGCCCAAAATTATATCAAACTCATAGTGAGTCTAGCACCCACACACTTTTCAAGATATTGGTGACGTAATCAACACCAAGGTAAGCCCTCGAAAAGAACCAACACAAAGATCGACGTCACGGTCGAATAACAGCCACAACACTCCACTGAGGATTACACTCATATGACCCCAGCATCCAACCAGCATGACCACGTCTCAAGGCTCTATTAACCCAAACTTGTCGATACAAATTTTTGTCAAGCTCTCAACTCGCTACCTGGTTAACAACAATGACAAACATTTATGGAAAATAACATTAGCACTACACCTTTCAAGTCTATACTAGATAACTTTTTTTTCGTTAAGAGACAACCCTACAAATTATTAGAATTTATGAGTCATATCACACTCGAGCACTCAATGAACTAGAGTAACTCGCAAGAATCATGTAAACGGGACAAAAACACATGGTAGTAGAAGTTCAATTACTACGACTTAAGGAAAATAATAAATAGTTGAAGGGGTTTCAACTTTTAATAACATTCAATCTCACCTACAACATGTAGGGATCGAAATTACCAAGTCTCTATGGCCAACAACAAAAAGGTGCTGATTACATCTCTTCAAGTCAATCTCTAATCTTAGCCTTCACCTTACTACCTCTTTTTCATAATCTCGTTAGTGTCTATCACGTGATTCCTTCTCACCTTGCTATCAAGAACTTCATTTGCTAAGCATTTACACGACTGTTGCTTGAAAATGTAATCGCAAATAAACGCAAGTGCACGTATCGCAACGTAGTAATAAAAATATCGATCCCACGAGGACAAGTCAATTTTCAATTTAGAGAAATAATTGCAAAGTAAAAGAAATAAACTAAAGATGTTAGCTTTAAATATTTACAAAAAGAATGAAAGAATAAAGAATAGGTTTTTCATTATGATTTGAGTTTTCATCTAATCTAATATGCAAGAATTAAAGTGCAGAAAATAAAGTGCATAAAAGTAAAGTGGTGGTCGAATCGAGAATTAGAATTAACCTCGGAAAGAACTAACTATGATTGACTTAAGCAAATCAACATAAAAAATTCAGACTTTGATTAAAACTAAACAACTCAATAACTTATGCTGTCAAGACTAGTAAAATCGATGAAAGTTAAAACGAAAAGCAAAGGAGAGAATTTTGGTCATCGCCGTCGGAAACCGTTGTTCACACAGCCCCGTTCCCTCGCCGTCGTAATCGCCGTCACCGACCTCTTCCATGGATTTACGCCCGGGCTTGATCGCAAGCTTGTTCTCTAATTCTAGCACACTTAATTCGTGGTATTCACCTTTCTTTAAGTAGTCTTCGTTCGGCTGTAGCAAATCTGAGAGGAGGTTGCGAGTTTGGAGGAAGATTTGGGTAGATTTGGAAGGTAGTTGAGATTAGGAAAGATTTCCAAATCTTCAAGATATTCTTGTTTCCAAATATGATTTTGAGTTGATTCTTCCTTCTTTTTCGTGATCTTCCAACTTCTTGCTTGCTCTGCAATCCATCTTTAAACTTGGCAACTGCATCTAAACAAAATATTGTGAAAATACGAAATCTAGAAATATTGTTGAAAATCACGTAAAATCTGCGTTTTTAGATGCTGTTGCGATGCTGCGGCATTTCCGCGATATTTGCCTAAAAATCCGATTTTTGAATAAAACATTATATGATCACAAGCAATTTATCAATAAAATCCCGTGAAATATTAGGTCTTTTCAAGGCCTAACAACGACCTAGTTAATGATTTTCTGTGTTCTTTTCCTGATCTTTGGGGCACTGCAAAACCGTGTCATTATTTACATCAGATCCATCTATCTCGCATGGTCATCTCATTTATCCAGCACAATATGTCTCAGTTATCCAGCACAATATACTTCAGCATTTATTTTTGCTTCTTGTAATTTGAATTATCTTTATGTTAATAGAATGCCCAATTGCACTGCTTATTCCCTTGAGTATATGCCATAGTATGCCCTTCTCCGTCACACTCAGGCTTCTCAAAATTAGGCATGTTACACATTGATTTATGGGGAATTTCCCCTTTCATTTCTTTGGATGGTTACATATACCTTAGGCTCATCATTGGCCACCATAGTCGTTTCTCTAGGCTTTACCTATCAAATCAAGGGATCAGGTTTCGTAAGATTTGTCAATTTTTGTATCCTTGTCTAACTTTTTGTTTCTAAGGGCATTTATCACGAAATTTCCTACCTTTACAAGTCGCTCAAAACGACCGAGTTCAACGCAAAAACTAGCACTTTGTGGAAGTTTGCGTAGCTATGCTTTTTAAAGTAAATCTTCCAGTATTCTTTCCAGTATTTTGCTTTCTCATGCTTTCCTAACATTTGGTCGTTTAACTCCAACAAAATCCAAGCTTTATTTCTTAGTTGCGTGCTTCTCGTTCTCGGATACTCCCTCAAATAAAAAAGATAGTCTTCCATCCAAAAACTAGTCGAGTTTAGATATCTCGAGATCTAATCTTAAATGTAAACTCTTTTCCATTTGAATATGCAAAACCTTCTTCCTCATATCACCTAGTTCACCTTTTGTGTCATTTAGTTTCTATTCATCTCCCACCAATACATCTCCTCCCTTTGTTCCTCCTGCAAGCCCTGCTGGTCACCCTACGATTACTTTGTCAAGGTCTCGTATCTCAAAGTTGAAAGATTGGATCACCAATACTATCTCTCATTAGAACCCTGAAATAACAACCAAGTTGCTGAAGCTCCTCATCGGGTATCTGCTATGAACGATGCAATGGAAGCAACTCCCATAACACGTGCTCTCTCATGCAGGTTCTTCCAAATGCGCCAGTTATCAAGTGTAGTTGAGTGTTTCGAATTAAAACTCATGGTAAGGTCTCTATGAGTAGGTATAAAGCTCGCCTAGTTGTAAATGGCGACAATAATAAGGAAAACATTAACTATTTTTGGACCTTCAGTTGTTGTAGCTTTCTCTCTCTCTCTCTCTCTCTCTCTCAACTAGTTTATTAAGAAGCTTGATGTCAGCAGTGTTATCAATATGGTAACTTATACACGGCAGTGTTATGGCGCAGCCTACACAATTGAAGGATCTCTCCTATCATTAGAAACAAATTTAAATCCTGTCGTAACTTTGTCTCTCCTCTAGCCTTACTTGGCTAGATATCTCTTATGCCATCGTAAAGCTTTGTAAGAGTATGGTTTTGCCTATTAATGTTCAATGGCAGATTCTCAGCTTCATCTCCCATATCTCAAAGGGCCTATGTCGCGTGCAATTTGGTTGAAGAACGATGATAACTTTATGCACGTCTTTGGTTATGCTCAAGCTAATTGGGGCTCCTCGTCGGACCATCATTACAACACTAGCAGCTAATGCTCCTTTCGGTTGTGCTCACATCTCCTGGTCTTGATTCAAGCAGAAGGGCGTCTCCCTCAAGTACAGTATCAGAATATGAGAGCCTGGCCCATGCAGTGGGTAAACTTTTATGGATTAAGTAATATCTGCAAAGATAACTTCGCTCTTCCTCAACAACGTATGGTTCTCTTTGACAATGTTGGGCCCCTTTTTTGGCCTCTGAATCGGTTCTAGACTCCCCGTGCAGTCACATTGGAATCGCCTTACATTTTGTTTGGGTGAAGAACCTGAGAAACCAAGCCACTGTGTGCTTCGCTCCACATTCCAAACTTGCAAACGATCTATATATTACGTGGCACATTTCAGAATTCTTAAGACAATTTGTGGTACCCCTTGAACAGGAGGGCTAGTTGCTCATTTATTTGCTCATCCATTCCGGTTATATTTACACAATTATTAACGGAATCGTGTTTGTTAATAAAAATACAATAAGTACTAAATCAATACTCTCTGTTTTCTAAACTTTCTCAGTAAAATTAGTGTCGATTTTACTGGGACGACACTATTTGTCACAAACTATTCCTCGTTCGGGTGCATCGTCTCTTCTCCTATACCCTGCTCTCGTAACTTTGTAATTATAATACAAAAAAAGGATTCAAACTCATCTTTAGACCTTTTATTTAGTTCTGTACGGCCTAAACATATTTGGTGAAGTGGTTATGCAAATTATAGATTGAATTAAAATTTTAATTTCATATAACCAAAAAAAGGAAGGTTAAAATAAGGCAATGATATCCATAATGTTTGTAACAATCTCCCCGGTGCATCTTTAGACTTTTTATTTTTATTTTCTTATTTTACTATCTAAATATATTTGTTGAAGGGATATAAGGCAATGATCCATGGCTTTTATAAGGCAATAGGAATCCTAGCAAAAGAAATCCATGGTCCAACTATAAATATCCATCACATGAAGAAGAAAGTTTAAGCAAAAGAAGATTCAATTCTCAGGCAAACCCACGACAAATGAAGAAATCACCGTCCCTGCTACCCCTTTTCGTTGTCACCCTCTGTAACTCTCTCTCTCTAGAATGTGGCATAAGTGAGCAACTGTTTCATGGGGATAGCAGGCGTTGCCATATTGATAATGGGCGAAGCAGAAGCAAGAGAGATCCCAAACGAATCATTTTATGCGCAGGTACCGGCCAACGTCGTACAAATACTTAAACAGGCATCTTCCAAGATTGACGGCAACTGCAAGAAGCTCTGTCGCTCTGGATGCCAAATCTTCTATTGTATTTAGTGGTGTCAAACGAGCGTAGGCTCGCTCGGCCGGCTTGGTACTATAACAGTCCGAGTCCGACTCGTTTTGCTATAATATCGAGCAGAGCCTGGCTCGATAAAAAGTTCGAGCTCGTAGACGACACTAAATGTAGCAGTGATCGACACTATAATTTTTGTGGGTTGACAGATAACAAAGAGTCGACCGATAGACGACAAAGTGTCGACTGACGTTGCATAAAAGGTCGACCGGTATAATGTAACGACTAAAATTTCCATATTCAACGGTAACATTCGGTCGACCTTGGAAATAATGTAGGTCGATCGGGGGTAGCTGTTATGAGGTAATTCTATAAAATGTAGGGGTTAACCGAGAATTTCTTACCTGAAACTCTCTGGAAAAATCGCTCTCAAGTCATCGCGCTCAAAAGCTTTCTAGTTGTTGATCGTTCTATGCTTCCATTAACAATCATCAACAAATCGGTGAACGGTATTAAAGTAGAATTTTTTTTAAAATACTTCATTGTTTATTATGGATTCACGCCGAAATATGTAGAATTTGAAACGTTTCCGTCTTTCGACGATGAGGTACAAAAAATTGCACCTATTAATCTGGCATTTTCCGTCGGATTGACACACACATCTGCACAAGTATCCACGTCTGTCCCTCGATCCAAGAAAGCGAAAACGTCGGAAGTATGAAAACATTTTGAAATTGTAGAAGTGAACGTACGAATGAAAATAGAAAATAGGGAACAATGCAATTATTGTGCCAAGCTAGGGGTGGGCGGATCCGATCCAATCCGACAATCCGATCGGGTTGGATCGGATCGGATCGGATCGGACAAGGGTATTCGGTCGACAAATGAGAGTTTCGATCCGACAATCGGATTTCTTATCGGATCAGATCGTTATCGGATTCAATTCGATCCGATCCAATCCGACATTCGGATTGACTATACTTTCTAATTGCAAAACCGAAATCCCCAAATTCGTAAGTCGTAACCCTTCGCCCTTCTGAAATCCCGAGTCCCCGACGATCGACGCCGAAGTCCAAACCTCGACGACGAAGACGACAAACCTCGCGACGAACCCCGGCGAACCCCGCGACGAACCCGAGAGGCGGACGACGAACCCGACTAACCCCGTGAACCGACGAACCCCGACGAACTCCAACCCGAGCTTTGTGATTCGTATTTCGTAAGGTATGAACCTATGATAGTCTTAACAATTTGATGATTCGGATTTGTGAATTGAGTATGAACCTATGAATTATGATAGTCTCCAACCCGACGCAAGCCCTCTCGAATTTGTGATTTGTGACTTGTGAGTATCTTCATTTGTGAGTTAGGAAAAACAGTAGATAGATTTAGTTATTTAGGCATTTAGCCCGTCGAATTGGTTTAGTGCAAACTGCAAAGGGGTGGGCGTCCTGCAAATCCGATCGGATTGTTGCCGATTGGGTCGGATCCAGTGAGTGCAAAATGCAAATCAATGAATCATGGTTTGTTACATTGTGAATATGTGAAATATAATTATATAGTAAGAAACCCGAGACTTTATGTTTAGTGCAAATCCGTTTATACCTTTATACCTTAGAAATAATGTCAAATATTCTAGAATTTTTTTGGACTAAGTTATTTGAGAATTTTAAATTTGGTTTGGATGTTTTTTTGCCGAATGGAAAGTACAGCTTCTGCAACTATCGACACAACAATACAATCAACATCTACAACTCCTGTTACAACTACCGATCCTACTCAGCCTGCCACTAATCCAAGAAAAAGAGCGTTGAGGGCTGCATGTTGAGATCATTTCACATTGGTTGATGGATGTGATCCGGAGGATCCGAGAGCTAGCTGCAACCATTGTGGCAAAAAATATGTCTATCATACGAAGAAAGCGGAAGTTCAAATATGACAAAACATTTGAAGAGTTGCAACAAGTATTGGTTGGCCACAGATCAATTACAGAAGAAATTGCCTTTTACGCAACTTAAAGGAGAAGCAAGTTCGTCTTCTGTATCATCTTTTACGCAAGCAGAAGAGCGTGAAGTACTGGCGAACATGATTATAACTGATGAACTCCCGATGAGAATGGTTGAAAAAGAAGGATTTAGAAAGTGGTGCGCATATCTCCAGCCAGAGTTAGTTTTACCTTCGCGCAGGTCGTTGTCAAGGGATATCGAGAGCATTTACAAGAAGAAAAAATAACAGTTGAAAGAATATTTTATGACATGTAATCAGAGAGTTTGCTTGACTACTGATACTTGGACGTCGGCCCAGAATACACTAGCACAATGAATCGACATTACAAAAGATTTCACGAGCACAATGAATCGACCACTAGCACAATGAATCGACATTACAAAAAAATTCACGAGCACTTGCATACGAAAGATCGTATACAATTGCAATGAAACACTCTTGATATCGGAAATTTCGTTTATTCGCATGATAGAATGCGAGAAGGTACTGCAAAATATGTGGCACAACGAGAGTTACCTCTCGCAATGTTTGATCACGAAGGGAACCATAACATTTACACAACAATACATTAATCCAAATTTTAAGCGAATTACTCGCAGTACATTGCGAGGCGACATAATAAAATTGTATGAGAAAATGAAAAATGACTTGCTTTTTTTTTCGCATGCGCTCACGATGTCAATGTGTATTACTTCTCATTTGTGGAGTGCACTCAATGCACTCGGCTATATTGTTGTGACTTCGCATTTCATTGATGCGAATTGACAACTTAATAAACGTATTTTAGGTTTTCGGAGTTGTGAATACCCTCATAGTGGTATCACAATTTATCGATACATTGTTGGTATTCTACAAGAATACAATATAAGAGATAAAATTTTTAGTATTACGTTAGATAATGTTTCCACTAATGATGTTTGTGTTAATCAATTTCAAAAATATTATCATTTCGATAGTACTCAGTCTTCCCCTTTTCATATGTGGTGTGTTTGTCATATTTTAAATTTTATTGTTAAAGATGACATGCAATTTGTATCACCGCATATTGATGCAATTAGATGTGCAATTTCTTTTATTTCTTCGTCAAACGCCCGACAACAAGAGTATCGAGAATTTTGTAAAGCGGCTAATGTTATAAAATGTTAGACCGTATTGAAACGTCATTTGTGATTTTATTAGTCAAAAGACACAATGTTTTACTTTGGATATTTGTAGTTGTTATATAACTAATCTATTTCCCAAAATTTTGCAACCATTTTTTGAAGTCATCAAAGAATGCTCGGAAATTTATTATCCGACTATGCATATTGTGCTTCCGAAGTTCGTAAGATTGACTTGTACTTTTGAAAGATATAAAAAAATTGATGCATTTAATGAAATCGTAACTTCAATGAAATTTAAATTTCATAAATATTGGCTTCAAGTACTTTCTATTTTTTTATTTAATAGTATTATGCATCCGAAATATAAAATCAAAGACACGAAGTTGATGCTTGATAAAATTTCGGAGAACCTAGGTTTTGCCCTCGTATGCAGTCCAAACACATTGCGTAGCGACCTTGCTACTTTGTTTGGTACTTACCAAACTATATTTTCCGGTGCACGAACTCATACTTCGTCCGATGTGGCATCGACGTCGGGTGGTAGTTCTGGTTTGCTATAGATGTCATTGACGCCCAACTAGAAAGCGATGTGCATTCATATGTTTTCGATAAGAGTGAACTCAACGTGTATTTGGAGTCTCGCGTTCAAATTTCTCGAGACGAGGCATTCGACATATTGGGTTGCTGGAAATCCAACGCAGTCATGTATATCGTGCTCTCGAACATGACACGGGATTTACTAACATCGTCTGTCTCAACTGTAGCTTCAGAGTCGGCTTTTAGTTCAGGTGGACGTGTGTACGAGGATCAACGAGGAAGTCTGGCACCGTAGCTCATGGAAGCACTCATTTGCAGGAAGGACTGGAGCGACATAGTCACGAGGGACCAATAACGAGAGGACGTACTTGCAGAGGAGTTCAAGAACTTGGAATATGAAGACTAGCTGCAACGTTGTACATTAGGAGATCAATAATTTTTTAATTTCTTGTACGCGTGTACATTTGTGATTTCTTCTAAACGTTAACAATTGTAATCGTTTGATATTTTGCACATGATTGACACTTAGATAGGTGACAACCTAGTTGGGATACATCTAAGGTATAATGATGCAAATGCCAACAATGCTAATGTAAGCAACTTTCAATTCTTCTTTCGGTTGGTCATTTTCCTGAAATAAGAGTAAGTGTCGACCACATAGCTACATGGTGTCGACCGCAGATCCACATTGTGTCGAACGGATGAATACAGTGTCAACCGCGTATATGCGAAGGTGCCGACAGCACCTTCGCCAGAATGTGTGAGGTGTCGACCGCATAACAAGGTGTCGACCGCAGATCAATCCAGAACGTTTTATGGTGTCGACCGCACAATTAGGTGTCGACCGAAGCTCATTCCAGAGCGTTTGAAGGTGTAGACCGAGTTGAAGGTGTTGACCGTAGCTCGATCCAGAACGTTTTATGGTGTCGACCGCATATGAAGGTGTCGACCGCAGATTAATCGAGAGCGTTTCATGGTGTCGACCGCTTTGAAGGTGTCGACCGCAGCTCATTACAGAGCGTTTTATGGTGTCGACCGCATACTAAGGTGTCGATCGCAGATTAATACAGAGTGTTTTATAGTATCGACCACAGCTTAATCTGGAGGGTTTCATGTGTCGACCTCTGTGGACCGCCAGTTCAATGTGTCGACCGCATATGCACTAGGTGTCGATCGCGAGCCCCATTAAATCCCAGACCGGTGTCTTAAAATCATATTTTTTCGACGATTTTTGATGACTTCTGATGCCTCACTCCATTTTCTTCATGTTTTTGCCATCGTCTGTGCCGAATCGTCAAGTGTAGAGGTAACTATCACTTCTCCTCCTCTACTTTACATATTCGACACGTTTTAAATGACATCGTTGTTCTGTAATCTTTTTGAACAATTAGAAGACTTTTTCATAACCTATTTTACTTTTTATTTGGCACAATGAATGGTTCCGGTGTTTATGTTTAGATTCGTATAATGCATGATTATTAATTGTTAACTCTTTTACGAATTGATTTCAAATTGGATGATATATATGTTGAATGCTATTGATTCGATGTTTCGATGCTATTGTTTTCGAGTTTCTTTGAGATTTTGATTCGATGCTATTGTTTTCGTGTTTCTTTGACATAATGGAGGCGATACATATAAACGTTATCATGCAATATTTTTTTGGATTGAAGAAAATAATAGACATAAATTGTTCATTAAAATTTAGAATTACATAACTTCAATATACAAAAACTAAATTTCTATGTTGAGCTTGTTTGACTCGGTTCGTTTAGGCGCGAGCCGGCTTAAGCCAATTTTTTTTGAAAAAAGCTCGACAGAGCCGGCTCGAATAAGCTCGGCAGACTCGACAGGTTTGGCTCGTTTGGCTCGGCAGACTCGACGAGCCGGTCGTCCCGGACTCGAGCCAGCTCGATTACCCCCTCTAATTGTATTTCTGGCACTTTGTTCAAGAAAGATGACATCTTATAATAAGTTTCTGAATCAATAATGGATCTCTCTCTCTGCCTTGCTTTTCTTTAGATTTAGCAGACGATTGAGGGTTTAGATACCTCTAGTTCTGGCTGTGCAGTTTGGGGAAGATGATGGCAGTAATTTGCGGATCATAACCAAAGTTGCCAAAAATATATAATTGCAAATAATCCAAGCTAAACAACGTGCCAATAAAAGATATTCATCTCAACCAAGCAAATTTCTCAATTACTAACTAACCAGAAAATAAAATAAAATAATAAAAAAGATGATTATTAAGAGGAGCTAAATATAGAACCGCACTCATTTACAGTTCAGATCTCAGCCACTAAATCAAAAATTCTTCCTCTCTCTCCTCCGCTCAAAAATTGCAGGGCTTCTGGTGTTGTCTCTTTCGATCTCTCTCTAACGAGGCTTCTCTCTTAAAACTCAGGATGCTGAACTAAACAGTCAAGAAACATAAAAGATGAGAGCTTTTGGAGAGAAAAGAGACTACAGAAGACGATCTCTCTTAGGCCACCATTACAGGATAATCCAACTTTTTAATCTTTAACTCGCTTGCTTGTCCTGTCTCTCTGAGAGGAAGAAGATCCACGTGAGAAAGTGATAGGAGCCTCTCTTTGTCTCTCTCTATTTCCCTCTCCTCTCCTCTCTCTCTCTCCCCCCTCTCTCCTCTCTCCTCTCCCTCCTCTCTCTCCTCTCTCCCTCCTCTCCCTCCTCTCTCTCCCTCTCTCTGACTTCAATTATGAGAGTGGGTGAAAACTTACAGCAACCTTCCTCGGGTTAGGCCAGTCCAACAAGAAAGGGACCCACCTCCTCTTACTTTTTGTACTTTGTTTCATTTGCGACTTTTTAAGCTCCTTAAATCTCCATCGCCTGCAAATCCCAGAATTAAAAAACCAAAATTTAGCCTCTGGATTTGGTAAAAAGTCAGCACTAAAAGTGCACGAACAACCAGAAAAAGTTGGAATTCTTAGGAAGAACAGAAAGCGTGTTCATCCTTTCTCTAACAAAGCCACAGACAGAAACTAAGACAGTAAAATCAATGTAAAACTCCATTTAAACTGAGAAGAAACAGAGGAGCCTGTAACTTAACAGAAGAATTAATGGAGATGATAAAGGATCAGAGATTAAAGAGATTTACATGAGTTGAGAAGCTATGCAGGCCCAGTACAACTACAGCTGCCAGACTCAGGTTCCTTGGAGTAGCATTAAAGACTTTCTCTCATTTCAAATCATCTGCGTCGCCCGAAAACAACAAATTTCTGTAAAAGAAGGGAAAAAGAGAATAGAAGATGAAGCAGATTCCACAGGCGGCAATTATTAAGCATTGAGCTTCGATGATTGAAAATGGGTTTTCTTTCAAATATTTTCTGCATCATTTTCATGCCTTTTCCCTTCCAAAACACCCGCATTTTGATTGCTCAAGGACAGTGGATGGCAGAGAATGACTTCCATGGGCTTCCCTTAAGGCAGCTTGAATTCATGGAGGAAAATGGCGGTGGAAATCGAAGGAGCAAGATAAAGAGAGTGGCTGGAGTTGAGGAGAGTGAAGGAAAAGATATTTTTCTAGTTGAAAAGTTCAGGGCTTTACTTGGATTCAAGAGCCCATCAAATGCAGATAGTATTTCTCCTTCTCCGCTGTCCGCCATTGAAGCTCCGGCTCCGGCTCCAGCTCTTCTTCCATCCTTTCCTGCCCATAATCGTCCTCACCCTCCACTGCGTCATTCTCGAGGGGCTGAAAATGGCCCCAAAGAACGTCCCCAGAATGAAAATGAAGCCAATGTCAGAACTCTGGTTGCAGTTCTTGTCCCGACAGGAGCAGCCATTTTGATTTGTGCTCTTGGGTTCTTCTGGGTCTGCAAGAGATTCAGAAAGCAGAGAAAGAAATCCCCAAGAATAATTTCAGTGACTGAAAAAAAGGGAGTCGGAAGGGCTGCCTCAAAGTGTGTTAATTTTCAGAACTCAGACAAGAACAAGGTAAGCTCAAATCATGACCTCGATGATCTCTTTTATCTTAATTCACTAGAAACGGATTTGGAGCAACAATGTTCTTATCCTGTGAAAACCTCCTTGAATCATAACACGCCTGAATTCAACAGCCAAGAAATCTTATGTCCCGAAAAATATAATCTCTGTAGTTCTTCCTCGAAAGAAATTCAGTCCATTCATGAGGACGAAACAAAATCGATCAAATTCGAATCCGACTGCGCAGATTCTTCGTTCACCGATAGAATTCTTACAGCTGAAGTGCATTCGTCGGACAGCGAGTCATTTCATTCGTTTGTCGATTCGCATTCGTCGATGGCTCGCATCTCGAACGCATCAAAGGCCAGCCATAGTGATGCATCCGAAATTTTAACTGAGGATGGGATAAACATGTCTCCCCATCAACCAACAGCTACCAATGTTTTAATGTCTCAGCCTCCACCGCCGCCCCCTCCCCCACCACCGCTGCCTTCCCGATCGTCTCCTCATTCCACTAGAATTGGAAATAAAGCTTCTTCTTCTTCCACATTGCCATATTTCTCGTCACCATCGAAGTCGGATTCTTCTCCGGGATCCATTCCGATCCCGAGAAAGAATTTGACTTCTTCTATCCAAAAACAAGCTAAGCAATCTCCCCCACCACCCTGCCCACCAGGAAATCATTTCTCTCTCAAGACTCCGCCACCTCTCCCGTCTCAACTTCCTCATTTTGCACCACTGGGGAAAGATGGATCTCCGCTTCCGAAACTCAAGCCACTTCATTGGGACAAAGTCAGAGCTACGCCTGATCGTTCAATGGTGTGGGACAAGCTTCGGTCGAGTTCTTTTGAGTATGTTTCTGTTGTTCTTCTTCATTTTACTTCCTCAATTATATCTTTTGATCATGATTGATGGCATACAACAGGCTGGACGAGGAAATGATAGAGTCGCTTTTTGGTTACAATCTACAAAATTCAGTGAAGAAGGGCGACACTAAGAGCAAGAGCCCCTCTCCAAGCAAACATATACTTGAGCCAAAGAGACTCCAGAACTTAACCATAGTCTTTAAAGCCTTAAATGTGACTGCCGAGCAAGTTTGTGAAGCATTAGAACAAGGTATAATTCAAATACTTTTGGTAAATTCAGTAAAAGTTCTCGAGTCATGGTATAGATAGCTGAATTGCAAAAACAAAAAACAGGGAATGGCTTAAGATTAGCACAAATAGAAGCACTTGTGAAAATGGTACCAACCACGGAAGAAGAGGTGAAGCTATCGAGCTACAAAGGAAACTTCAAAGATCTGGGATCTGCAGAGAGATTCGTGATAGTAGTTTTGAGAATTCCGTTCGCCTTTCAGCGGGTTGAAGCAATGCTTTACCGGGAAACTTTTGAGGACGAAGTCGTTCATCTCAGAAACTCATTTTCAATGCTGGAGGTAACACAAAAGAATGAAACGTATTTTCCACAGATAAGGAGACAGAAAGACTAATTTCTACTGGTTCTAATAGGATGCTTGCAAGGAACTGAGGTCTAGCAGGCTCTTCTTGAAGTTACTCGAAGCCGTGCTAAAAACAGGAAATCGCATGAACGTTGGGACAGTCAGAGGAGGGGCGAAAGCGTTCAAACTAGACGCCCTGCTCAAACTGGCTGATGTGAAAGGCACAGATGGTAAAACCACTCTGCTCCATTTCGTGGCTCAAGAAATAATTCGAGCAGAAGGGGTAAGAGTTTCGGAGAGCATAATGGGCAAAATCAGCCAGAAAAACAAAAGCAAAACGGCTCAAGAGAGGGAAGAATACTACAAAAAAATGGGCCTAGATCTCGTATCAGGTCTAAGCACAGAACTCTACAATGTGAAGAAAACAGCATCCGTAGACATGGATGTTCTCGCTACTTCAGTTTCATGTCTCTCGGAAGGAATCGCAAAGCTATTACGTCTGGTACACAAGGACTTGGGCGTCGATCAGAGAAGTGAAATTTTCATAAACTCGATGAAATCTTTCGTAAATTATGCAGGGAACATCCTGACAGAGCTGCAGGAAGATGAAAACAGAGTGCTGTTGAGAGTAAAAGAAATTACCGAGTATTTCCATGGCGATCTGAGCAGAGAGGAAGGGAACCCACTTCGAATCTTCGTGATAGTGAGAGATTTTCTGGGTATGCTGGATCATGTCTGTAAAGAACTGAGAAGTTCGAAAGTTGGCCGGAGCCCTCTCGCTCCATTTAGATAGGGGAATAACGATCGTACACAGTTCGCGTGCTTTGTGTAGTGTGTTTATAGAATTTCAATCTAAAATGGAAAATGGTTTTGGATTTACTTTGCTAACGAAGCTTTCGAATTTCAGTTCCAGAGAGTGTTCTGAAAGTTGCCACACGCAGCAATCCAACTTACTTCTCTTTTGTTTTGCATGCTTTGGAAATGAGCAGGAAATAGAAGTTTGTTTTCATTTCCGCCCAATCATTTTGAATGGTTTATGATCCAAAATATCTGGCTTCCGAGTGAATTTAGGCAAAAAGAGTTGGGCTGAACCTAATCAAACAGGATGGTTCATAGAGTTTGAAGTACAAACATGGAGAATCGGAATCCACCTGGGAGATGGATTTGGCTCGATTTTGCTCTACATTTAGTTTCTATTCCAAGGTTGGTTTTTGACTGTTTCATCCGTTTTTTATTGATCTGAATTTAAGCTGTTTTTTATTTGAATTGTATGATTTTGCGTAGATGATCAAGGCAGCAAAAACAAGGAGAATTTGGAAATTAGCCCTTGAGATATTAGTTAATAAAAATATAAAATTTTAACATGTAAAACACAAATTGAACCCCAAAAGAAGAGCACGTAATAATATGTGGGGCCTTCCTCAGCAATATTATCAGAGGCGGAGTGTCACGCCTTTTATACTACAGTCGGCATTGTGAATAATTCTCGGAGACTAAAGATCAAAACATCATTGGTTGTGTCTCTAACCTTTATAAAATCAAAAACGTGCATTTAATCTTTTATTTAAGAAAGAGTAAAAACCAAAAACGCCCGAGTTTTGGTTAAATAGGTCGATTTGGGCTTAAGTTTTAAAAAAAAATTTGAACACCTCAGACGTACGATACAAACGATCTAACCCTCCATCAGATTATAATAAATCGTACAATAGTCAAAAAAAATTTAGATTAATGTCTTTTATTGTTGTGAATGTGCGGTCCAAAGTTCAAATAATTCCGATATAATTTGTTTAGCCAAATTAATTAAAAAAATTCAAAAAAATAGGTGGTTCGGTCGAGCCCGAGTCGAGCCAGCCGAACCAGTCGAGCCTAAATGAGCCGAACTAAATATTTTTTAAGACATATATCTTTTATATATATTTTTTAATAAATTTTTTTGTCATCATAAGATTAAAAATATGATAAACACTTATAAGTATATGAATAAAATTTGATCATATAAAAAAGTAATAAATCTTTTTAAATAATTTTTTTTACTATTAAAATTCAATATATTTAAAGAAGTAAGTTGAAATTTGAATTCATTTAGATTTATAAACATAAATTCATTTTTTAATGGCATGTATTATAAATAAAAAATTTAGTAAAGTTATTCTAAAAATTAACTTTTTTTCTCTTATTCCCTCTCTTCCCCTACTCTTTCTCCTATCTTTTTCTCCTCTCCGGCTACGCCGGCCCTAATCTCTCTCTCTCTCCCGACGATGAAGAACTCGGCAACCCTAATCCCTCCCTACCCCTCTCTCTTCACACATGAACGACGATGCCGAATGAGAGCGAAAACAATAAGATAGAATGGCGACGGGAGAATGGTGAAAGACGAAGGCAATGTTGAAGGGGACGACGGGTCGCGAGCTCGAGAGATCTGACGGCTGGAAGGAGGAGGTCGACCTGGGCTTGCGAGCTCGGGAGATCCGAGGCTCGCTCGAACGCCAACTCTAGTTCGGATGCATCTTGCGTCCAATAGCAACATTCGTTAGAGGAGTCTACATTTTATTTTTTTAAAACTAAATCTGACTATTTGCCTGAAACTAGAGCCTTTTTTCTAATTTTTACACTTTAAGAAACTTCAAAACCAAAATGGGAATAAGCTAACTAACCACGTGATTACTTAATATGAATGGAAGCAACATCGGACATGCTACACAAGATTCAGGCTCTTTGCTCTAATTATAATTCTGTAAAGAGAATAAATAAATAAAAAAAGAAAATCATATAAATGTCTTTATGTAGCCAAGAAGATCTCGTAAAATATAAAATTTTCTTAATTCTGCAAGCAATCAACTTCGCTACTAAAAAAGAGGCAATGAAAGCTACAATATTATGTGAAAATAACATTTTAAGAGTATCTATCCAAACAAACTATATTAGTGAATATATGTCACGTTGCAGCTGCAGTAGATATGAAGCATAATCAAGCTCAACCAGATACCACGAAACATGAATATGTACTGTCCTGTCCGTAAAATAACGCCTCGAGTGGGCATTTTGAGTGCCAGCCAGTAGCAGCGGATGGATCTCTAGTGGGACGCCCCGGACCAGGCCACCATGGGTGCGATTCAACCTTTCCGCCTGGTTCCACGAACAGAATGAGATGCAAATGCGTCATTATAAATCTGACCAGGCCACCCTGGGTGCCATTTAACCTCTGCCCAGATTGAATCTCCCTCTTCCAATCCATATCTCAACGCTCTTGACGTTGCAGCTTCACCTAGTGCACCACTTTTCTCGTCTGAAACATAATCTTCAATCTCTGATAACAAGGAGTTGTTCTTCGGAGACTCTGTGTCCATCTTCAGATTTGCCAAAAGCAAATGGTTTTGTATCAAAGTCGCAATCATTCTGCACCACCAATAACATCGAGCAAACCTAGTATCGAATTGTAAAATCTAACCGCGACAGTTCCAATACCGCATTATGCAATCGAGGCTGATAATTACGAGGGAAGCACAAGAAAACGCAGAAACATGTGAGATTGAAAACTCCCTGAAGTGAAATGGAGAGCCGTGGATGTTAACGTGAGTTTCTAACTATTTTAGGCATGGTTCAGTTGAGTCAACTTTTTTATCATACCTAAGAGTTGGTAAACCAAACCAACTCGTGGAACCTACTGATGAGGTCGGCTAAGTTCAAAGATGAAATTTCATTCTTCAGGGTGGTGGTTTATCGGTTTTCATTTTGATTGACAAACCTAACCTTCGAGTCTTGGTATGATTTTACTTTTAAGTTCTCTTATGACTGACACTAGAAGCTTTAATTCTTTGCAATTTGGAATGTGTTCTTCATCATTAGCTTTAAAGATTGACGTTAGGTTGTTGCTAGATTTACTAATTGGGGACAAATTCTTGTAAGAATTTGCAGTTGTTGTGGAAAGTGATGCGATCCAAATTATGAGAACCTCTAATTTTAGAGAACCTGAGAGTCACCGATCACGCATAATAGTTCAAAGGAAAGTCGTTCTAATTCAAACAAAAGGAGGAACTAGTTCAGTCAATACTTGAGGAAGATCAAATTATTTACAAAGCATTAAATGAGACTCGCAACAAGTAGAGATTAATTTTTCAGTCACCGTTAAAATATGGTAAACAAAGTTAAACTACTATATTTTAATATGCAAATTAAATAGACTAAGAAAATAACTAAAATAAGGAAACCCCTAAAAATAAAGGTTAGCCTTTATGGTCATGAAGCTACTTTTGATGGGCACGTGAACGGTGGCTCAGTGGGTGGGCTGGTTATCAGGTGCATGGTTCCTTGCTGCACTATAGGATGGTCCAGCGGCAAACTGTAGTCGGCCAAGCATTATGTGCTTGGCTTGGCCTTGGGCATGCGCATCTAAGGTATGAGATTGTGTACTCTGTGACCTCTTGCACTCTTTTGATGTTACTTAGCCTTTTGTTCATTTCCTAGTCTTTTGTGCTTGTAATTAGGGGTGCCAAACCCGCGTCAACCGGCTCTTCCTGACCCAACCCACGCTGAACGGGTCGAGTTGAGTCGGTGTCTCGGTGAGGGATTGCTTAATGGGTCGGGTTGAGTCTAAGTGGGTAGGTCGCGGGTCGAAAACTTCTTCAACCTGACCCAATCCGAATACTTATATTCTCTTAAATCATAATATCAAGAAAAATTAAATAGAAAGAAAGAACGTGTTTATCCTAAATTTGCTATTTATCTACCTTCATGAGTTCTAAAATTAAAATTGCAAGAGTTTTCTTTCAATCTTTCATAGAATTTCGGAGAATTCCAAAAACACTAGGGTGACTATGATTATATCCCTAATTGGCGTTATTGGCTTAAAGGTTTTCTAAACTTCATAACTAAAGAATATTTGAACTTTATGCATATTACTATCTCGGTTCAATAATAAATTAATTAATACTCATATGTCTTTGGTATTACAATTTATCTCATTTTCATGTGCTTCAATTATGTTCCTAAATGATAGATTGTGTTTCCATCCAACACATGTTTAAATTCTTAGATTAATTTTTTTATTCTTTCTGTGAGAATTTGTTTGATAAGTTCTCATTTACTTCTAGGATTAAAATTCATCTCTATTTGTTTACTGTTAGACCTATTTTTGTTTTTGAAGTAAGTTTACTTTCTTTCGTTCATATTCAGTACTCAATAATATCGAAAGTATGTCAAATGAAGCTAATAATAACTCAAAGAAAATGAAGATAATGTCGGGCATTTGGAACAGCTTTGCATCCGATGAAGAAACTAATCTAGAGAATCCAAGGGCTAAGTGCAACAATTGCCATCAAAAAAATATTTGTCATACAAGGAAAAATGATACATCAAACATGTCAAAACATTTGAACACATGTAAGAAATAATTAGCTAGCATAGATTCCTAGATGGCAAGCAAGAGACGTTCGCATTCAGAAAGATCAAGAGAAAATCCTCAGTTGCAGATATCAACATAATATACCAACCAAAAAGAAGAAAGTTCAAAGATTACCTTAGTCAATGTAGGTAAATAATTTGTCCAAGGATACTTGGATCTTAGTTCAAAATATCAATTACATGGTATTGATTAGCCTCTTCATCAACGGGGGATTGGAAGTTGCATCAAAAGATTTTAAATTTCTGTTAGATTGACAATCATAAAGGACAAACGATAGGAAACTTAATGGAGACGTGTCTTGTTGATTGAAGAACTGAAAATATATTTACGGTCACTGTAGATAATATTTCTTATAATGATGTCATGATTTCATACCTTGTAAATGAAAAGTTTGATACATTGGGAAGGCTTAGTTTTGGATGTAGCTTCATAGACATTCAATATTTTGCTCATACAATTAACTTAATTGTTAGTGATAGTTGAAAGAGCATTAAGTTTCAGTTGATTAGTACAAAATGAAGTGAAGTAGGTCAAATCAACAAGATGACGATTACAACAGATTATAAGTTACATAGATATCATGAAAAATACGATTAAAGTCAATGTGACACTTGATGTGCCTACATAATACAATTCAATGTAACTAATGTTAGAATACACTGAAAAAATGCCTATACAATAAGATTGGACAAACATTAGAGATTTTGCAACTTCTTGAAAGTGTTTTATGAAACAACTATCGAAGTTTCAGCCTCTTTGCAAGTTACATCCAATTTGTATATTAGTGAGACTCGTAAATTGAAGTTAAGTATCCAAAAGTAATCTAAAGGTGATATCAGTTGTTGAGAATAATTACTTTTAGTAAGCACAATAAGTTTGACAAATATTAAGGAAATTTTGATAGGATTAATACTCTAGTTTTTGTTGTGATTCTTATGGATCCAAGATACAAAGTAAAATTATTAAAATATTATTTAAGCATTCTGCATGGTAACGAACCAGCTAGACAGTTGGTTAATTCATGCAACAACTGAAAAATGTTATCCAATGACTATATTTCATTTTGACTTGGTGATATGCAAACTCGCATAAATATCTAATTTTGAGTAAAATGGTAAAAATGTGTTAATTATTCCTACTTTTACTTTTATCGGAGTCATCGTTCAGTTTGGTGGTCAAATTGTTGATCTATTTTGTATATCTTTATTCCTATTTTGTACTATCGATGAAGGGGCTAATTGAATTTGTATTAATTCTATTTTGGGCCTTTGAATTCCTTATTTATATCTTTAATTTGTCTTTTGTTTGTTTAAGAGAAATTGCTGCTAATACTTCATAAGTTTCAAACAAAGTCAAAGATTCAATAACTATTATTGATTAAAATCCAAAAATTAATAGCTAGTACGGTTGAATCTTCGTTTCTTTCATGCTAGTCTCTTATTAGATGAGGGACATTCAGTTTTACATAGATGGTGTATTAACTTGATGTGAATATTTTTATTTTTATTCTTAATATCGATAAATTGTATTTGAGTTTTTGTATAGGTTCGTTACGGTCGAAAACCTGACTTGTTGGATTACCCATTCTAACTTGTTGGGTCGGGTCAGTTGGGACCAAACCCAACTGATGCCACCCCTACTTGTAATTGAACCTTCTATGTTTGTCAGTTTGATAAAGTTATTGGTCTTGACCTTGATTTTGTATCATATTAGAAAGTCGTGGTTGAGATTTTCTCAACGGCGGGTTTTACTATACTTGTAATTTTGGGTCTAACGTTGGTTATAAGCATTGTTATTCCCATTATAACCCAAAACTTCATGATCTGATGGGTAGTATTCAAATATAATGTTATCCATCACATATGGTGCATGAGACAATCAAGGTTTGTTCCTCAATTATGCAAAGTTTTTGGCATCGCCTAGAAAAATAATATTTGTGTTATATATAAGTAATATCTTACATCTTACCGATATAATATATTTTGATTGTAAACTCAAAAATAAAATTTTGAAGGTTTCGTATCAAAGCGAACAATATTATACAGAGAGTACTAGAACATGTTACACTTAACATCGTCATCAAATCATGCTATGAAACTATTATTGTTCTTCTAACTATTATTGTCCTTTTATGTTACCATCAATAATTGTTGGAGTCATGGTCTCTAAAAGCTCGAAGCTTCATGTAAGCTTTTGATAGGATCATTCTATTTGTTGAAGCATAAAAAATAACTTTTGATTGACCATACAACTAAAAAGTCTCTAGTGGAACTCATGCAGAATTACCCTGATATAGACATTATCTTACAAACTCCTTGCATGGATGTCATACTCCCTATAAATATTTTGTGTTTTGCTGTTTGAAACACAACTCAACTTTCATTGGGTAAGAATTTATCGTTTCAGCACTTTCGAGGTCAACCAGATAATTTGGTTCACAGCGGAAAAGAAAAGTTAATTAATAAAGCACATAAAGCACCAGGCAAAGAAAAGGACGAAAACTATTCATCTATGCCTGCATTGCTTTGTTCCGTCTTGGACAGACAAATGCAAGTGAGATTTAGATGGATAGTCTGATTTCTCCATCTTCAGCTGCAACTCTAGACAGTATTCTTCTCATGCATCTTCTGCTACTTTTCTACTTACCACCATTTTAAACCACAAATCGAAAGAACATTAGACAACCAATTTAAAATCTCTAAAAGTAATTACCAAAGAGAACCAAAATAATTAAGAACTTTAGCGAAGAGAAACATGCTACTTTGTAACGGATATTAATCTCATAAAGAGAAGCTTTGACACTGCTTAGTCTTCATGTAATGTTCCATTGGATCCACTTGTGTAAATTGGGTGGACTTTGATGGCCTAGCATAACACAATATTATATGATATGAAGCAAAATCAAATTCCATTCCTACTATTATATTTGTTGCCTATAACTGCTTCTCCATTATTCGTGTCAGGAGAAAAAAGTAGTGCCTCCAGTAATGTGGCGACTTAAATATAAACAAGATTCTCAAGACGGAGGGAGATTAAGGGAGAAGAGTTTGATGCGGCAGGGAATGCAACGAACAAGTACTATATATTGGATAGAAGAATTCATAGCAATGAAATACAACATTTTAGTAGGCTGTGATAACAATGTTTTGAAATGTTGAAACAAAACAAATATTGTTCCCTAACAATGATAAACTACTCCTCTTCAAATGAGTTTTAGGACAGAGAATGTTTTCCCCGACCGACACTGAAATGAATACTTTCAAACAACAATAGGCAGAAAAAAGGAGTCAGCGGTGGAACAAGAACGACACTTAGAGTGACATTTTCTTTATAATCGATTAGTGAATAAGAATATGACATGTGATGAACCGGAGGAAGTCTTGGTTGCTAAGCCTAGTAACTCAATAGAAAGACTAATATCTTATTGCTATGGGGGATACAAGAAATGAATAAACAGCTTGCACAGATTTCTGTTATGCAGAAAAACGATCATCAATGTGAGATTGAAAGAGGTGTAGCCATACCTCCTGCAGCTGCTTGATTAGAAAATGCGAGCTGACAGCCAGTGTTTCTTTGATACGGCTAGCCTCTTAAGAAATGAAACCGGCAGTAAGGATTTCTCAAAGGACAATCAATTATAATCACACGTTTTCTTCCATGCAAGGAGTAGGGGAGTGAAGATCCAGTCGGCTGGGTGAGAAGAGGTCTGTTAATCAGCAATTGAGTCAGGAAATTCTCTGTCGCAATCGGATCAGGGTTGCAGCAGAGCACTGAACAATTTATGGAGGCCCTGAGGAAGAAGTAAGACGTAAGAGACGTCATAGAAAGCATTGGAAGCTGGTCATTTCAACTTAAAAAACAGAATCACCAACTCTGCTGATTCGACATTCTTCAACTGCCAGAATTTCCATCATCGATATTTTCTCCACCGATCAAAACTGGCTTCGCCACCTTCATCTTCAAACCTGATTTTCTGAGTTTCGACAATCAGACCAGACCCCAAGAAAGTTCTCTTTTATTGAAATCCAATGTCCTCCCATCCAATGCCTTTGTCAGAAAATCAACCTGAAGATGGAATGACAATGCTCCTCTCCTCGGGAACCTAAATAATAAGCGAGATTCCGAATATAGAACGGACGAAGCCCTGATCCACGAATGAAAAACCCCATTTTCTGACGAAGCATAGCCATCTTCAGTTGCAGACGCATACAATCCTGAAAAAAGAAGGAAAAAACAAAACAAATTATAAATTGAGTATCACGTTAACTGCAACGGACTCGGGATAGGAGATTGTAGAATTAGAACTCGAACTACCTAATTCTCTAGCGTGAAATAAACCGATGAAACTCAACAATTCAAGAAAGATAGAACACCGAGAAATAACGTGGTTCGGACATAGTCCTACATCCACAACGCAACTCATGCATTCTATCATTATTGACCGGAGGAGAAATCAAGAAAACTCGACGGAGTCCTTTACAAGATTCGGATAAGACTAAAGACACAACTACCGTGCTTACCTCTCAGCGGCCGAAACTACCTCAAACCGTCGGAACACAGAATCTCCTCGCCGATGAACACCTTCAATTGCGAGGAATGGCTCCGATTGCCTTCGTCGTCTTCCGCACTTCTTGCTGCGGCCCTGTTCACCTAAAACCTAAGCCCCGATCCCTTAATTACTTCCCAAATAAGCGACCCCACTTATTTAAAGAGAACCAGCTTTTATTAAAACTAAACCGGAGCAGGTTGAAACCGAAGCGGCCATGGAAAATAAGAACCAAAGCTAACAGAGATGAAGGATGGAAAATAAGAACCAAAGCTAACAGAGATGAAGGGCAGATGCAGTTTGTTGCAGATGATGAGAGGGTATCTTCTTCAATCTCCATAAATGTTACCGTTAGCACCCGGATTGGAGCGATTAGTTTCTACAGAAATTAGGAAAGTAGCTACTTTCCAAAATCCCATCACCAAATGGCTATATAAACTAAAAGCGCGCGATGACCGTTTTCTCGTTCCATCTCTCTGTGTCTTTTCGCGCTTTCCCTCCATTCTTCATCGCCCTACAATCTCAATTCTTCATCTCCCTACAATCTCCATTCTTCATCTCCCACCTTCTACAATGGTTTTGAATGTAGAGATCAGGTTGAAAGGGTTCTTCCGACCGCAATGCGACATCCACGCCCCGCCCACAAATGTTCTCCATATAAACTCGAATCGCTGGCGACGTGTTTTCCGGTGCACTCAGACTGGAATTCTGCCGCCCGAAGATGAGCTTGTGGGTCCACCGGCTTCTTCGCAGATTGGCTTTCGTTTCGGGTCGCTCCCAGAATTGAACAGCCGCATACTGGGCACGCTTGTAACACTCGACTTCAGACCATCACTCTGCAAGTCTCTCTGCGCCAAAATCACGGCCTACGCCATTGGTTTCGGTGCCGCACGTCCCGGCCCTCCCTACCCCTCCACGGTCATCTTCGCGAATCTAAACTTCATCGAAAATCATTACATTCGCGAACCCCTCGGTATGGAGTCAGTGATAGAGTTTCTGAGAAGACGGAAGTTCGAGTGGAGAGGAGAAGCGGAAGGGATCTGCACTATTTGCCAGGAGACATTCTCGGATGGGGAAGAAGTATTCCCACTGTGGTGCCACCACACATACCATGAATCATGCATCCTCTCCTGGTTGAAGAACAGCCAGAGTTGTCCACTATGCCGTCGAGAAATATAATGGTTTCCGCTTTGGTCGTAACAGATCTCGTTAGATCCTTCCCTTACTGCTGCCGTCCTCTGTAAATCAAAGTGCCGCGTCTCTGTAAATGAAGACGATGATGCTCCTCCTGCTCGAGTTCTGTTTAGTAAGCCTGCTGTGCTGCTTCAGTTAGGCCAGACATTACCCTTTTCATGGGACCATTGTAGAGATCCAACCCTGTTTGGATGATAGAAAAGATGAAATTACTTTGAATATACTTGTGCTTCTCAGGCCCCATGGTTGCCAATATATATCAATTCATAAAATCGCTCCTATAACCATTGATTATTATAGGTGATTGATGCGACAGTACACATCTTGCAAACAATAACTTCAAATAGCACAACACATGCTCAAAGCTTTTTGTTGGTGAAAACAAGTAATCCAATGACGTGTGTTCAATAAATCATGTCTCGAGAAAATAAATTCACCCCTGTAAAATATTTACAATATGATCAAGAGCAGAAAGAAATCGATCCATTAATAAGATGATGAAGAAACTTGATAAAAGGTCTAGGGCACGGAAGTTATACCCAATTATTGGAGAATTAGATATAAGTGGCATTAAAATATGATCTTGGAATTAAATGAATATGAAAGAAGCATAGGAATAGTTCATAGAGATTCGGGTGACCATTTTCTCACAATCTTCCAAGTGAAAATCGATAAATCATGTTCATGACTGCCATCTTTCTCTGATGAAAATGGTCTGTAATCCCACTAATCCACTCGTTGATGAACAGCAGACAGTATCAAAGCAACCCCAGCAGCTTCAGACAAGAATCATGGGGATCCAAACTACAATTATATATACAAAAAACATCCCATGGATTAGCAACTATTTGAAGTTCATCTCAACTTAAGTAAATAACCTATCAGATACTAATTCCAACGGTAATCTCCCGTTATCTGATTATGGCTTGCTTCGCCTGGGAAATATGACCGTTGGAAGCAGAAATTAGGAAAGCCATTGGTTTCCATAATTGTTGCCCATTTCTACTACAAATTTCAGTCCCCGCTCAGACTCTTCCCGCCTTCTCCCTCCCAATAACTCCCTCATCCCTGCTTCTGCACTCTGCAATGCCATTCGATATTGACATCAAGCTTGAGGCAATCATCCCGCCGCAAGAAACCCTCGACGCCCTCTCCACTGATGTTCTCCATCTCCGTTGGAAGGCCTCGCGTCGTGTTTTTCAGCGCACCCTCCATGGGTTTCTGCCGCAAGGAGAAGATGAATCTGTGGGTCCACCCGCTTTCGCTTCGTTTGATATCAATTTCGGTCAGGTCTCGGATTTGCACCCCCAGATACGGCACTCGCTTTCAAGCATGAACTTAGCACCCTGGGTCACCAACGCTGTCTGCCCTAGAATTACGGCTTTCGCCAATGGCCTGGCTGCCCGTCGCTCCCCTCCGCCTTCTCCCTTCTTTATCGTCTTCGCCAATCTTAACTTGGTCCAAAAAATCTACGTTGATTCCATTCACGACCGTTTGGAGACTTCCGATTTGGTGGACGAATCCTTCTTTCTGGTCACGTCGCAGGAAGAGTCGGATGGTTCCGATGACGAAGAGGGCGAAGAGGGCGACAGCGAAGGGGCTTCGGATTCAGCCATAGCGATGCTGAGGACACAGAATTTCGAGAGGAGGGGAGGAGAAGAGGAGAGCTGCAGCGTTTGCCTCGAAACATTCTGGGATGGGGAAGAAATAATCCCACTGCGATGCCAGCACGTATATCACGAATCGTGCATCCTCACCTGGTTGAAGAACAGCCGGAGTTGTCCCCTCTGTCGCGGGCAGCAACTTTAAGTTTTTCATGGATTTCCATTTTAACTTCTTGGCTCCTGCGGGTGAACTCCCTCAAGTTGTACCCATCAATCATCATCACCTCTTCTCTCTCTCGCTCCAGGGAATGTTTGGTGCTACATTCTTTCTCCCTCTCTCCCAACTTTTCAATGAATATTCCTCGTCCTTTTTGATGTGTATATCTCTTTACAAACAATCTTTTATTGAATTATGCTAATTCGTAATGCTACAATTTTTCAGTGTCACTCTGATCTTAGAACGTCAAAGAAAAGGAGTTTTATTGACATAATGTCTTAGGAATTCAAAGCATTTGGGAATAAGATTTATTTATAAGCGGAGTTGTGAGTTTCTACACCAGAAAAAGTTTAATATAGGGGCATAAATTAGTTGTCGGACTTTACACTGGATATTAGAGTTAACCTCTGGTATTGGAAGTTTGTCCATGGAGAACAGCAATATAGTAGTAAAATTTTACGACACATTGCTGAATAGAAATCAGACTTACAGTTGAAAAAACTTCAATTATGGAAGAAATTCTTGTTGAAACCATGACCTTCCCTAAGTTCCCTCTCTTTTACCGTAAAAGACCTTTCTCTATCAAAATACCAATTTGAGAAGCATCCAGCGCCAATTATAAAGACAGAAAGATGGAGGAACAAAGAAGGACAAGTAATACAGGTGTTGCAGTTGAAAGCTTCAACTGAACTATTAGATTGAGCGCATAACACGCAGGAGGAGTATGATTGTGATAGTTGGACACAAGTAATAGGGCAAAAGGTTATTGTGGGAGTGATACGTGAGTTTCGGGAGTCTAGACGCAAGTCTTGGGCAAAAAGAGTAATGTGTGTGAAGGCGGTGCCCTGGTGTAACTATTTTGTGAATATAATGGAGAAATAAGGAAGGCAATGCTGTGCACGAAATGTGCTCCATTCCACGGGACGGCAGAAAGCTGCTCCGGCAACCACCGCGGTGGCCTGGAAGGATGACAATCTTTACAAGAGGAGAAAACCATTTTCTATATTCAAAGATGTCCAAATACAAACCTAAAGCCTCTATTTATAAAATCAAATAAAAATACCCCTCCAATTATACACTAACAATATCAAATAAAAATGATATTATATTTGCATCAGGCATCTATTCACCTAATTTGTGAGCTTCTGTAGATTCTGGTGGCTACACTACTTTTGTATGAAGTAAATGAAGTCATTGTGCTTTTAACTTTGACTTAACAGTTTGATTTATCCGTCCAGTTATCATCAAATGTGACTTTGTAGTGCATTTCTGAATTTGTTTTTTTTATGCTAGAAAAGAGTACATTTACCGACTGTTTTAAAAAGACTACATTTCTGAACTTGTAGTGCAAGGCTTGTAGACTTCTCCTAAGGCGAGTTGTCTGTTCTGAAAAGATATTTGGGCTTCTTTGATATATAGGATCTAAAGAATTACGAGTATCATTTTTGGAATTTCTGGACCGCCTGGAATCAGCAACCAAATTGGTGTAAGAAACTTCTTTTTATTCATGTTCAATGAAATGTGTTATCCCAAAAGTTTTCTTCCTTTGGGATTATGGATTATACATTGTCGCCCTTATTTCTCTCCGCTTGTTTGCATGTCTGCCAGGGATCCCAACGTACTGAAGTTGGGGCTCTTGGGACTCTTACCGTGGTACAATCTCTCTTAGGTACTAACATGGCTTTTTGCATTGCATAATTGTCTGGGTGAATCATCGCCCACGAACACGGTGAGCTCGTAATTCCTACCGTTCATAGGGGTGCACCAGAATAACAGACAATCCGGCTGGATTGGATATATTTTGGGAGGCATGGTGTCACGGTTCTACTTTTAAGAGTTCGTGCGGCATTCACTATCATGGTCACGTTAGATTTGCTTACGAGTGTGCAAACGGCACTGAGTGTCCACGTCATTAGTGTGAATTTTTTTTCAAACGAGCAAACGAATTTATCTGACACGAGTGTCATGAGCAAGTGAGGCTAAACAGAATGTGTTGCAAATAGCTTATTCATCGATTGCTAGCAAATTACAACGTTTGATAAGGAGATCTATGTGTGATCATGCATCTACCCCTAAAGTGCAATCTGCACTACGTTAGGCATGACACTAGTTAGAGCTGGCAAACGAGCGAGCCAGCGGGTACTGTAGCAACTCTAGCCTGGCTCGAGCCGCTACAGTACCGAGCCACGGTTGGCTCGACACTGTAGCAGCTCGAGCAAGCCCGAGAGTGCAGCTCGCTCGAGTTGGCTCGTGGGCTCGGAAATACCGAGCCAACCGATCCGGCTCGAAAGCCAGCTCGAGAGCTGGCTCGGTTGGCTCGGACCCCTTGTAGTGCGGTCGACACTTAGTATACACGCGGTCGACACTTAATGCATATGTAAATTTGGATGGCCGACCGCAAAATAAGGTGTCGACCGCTATACGTTCCAGAACGTTTTTAAGTGTCGACCGCTAATTAAATGTCGACCGCAATACGCATGATTGTTGTGAAAGGGTCGACCGCGTATCAAATAGGGTCGACCGGTAGTTGTATAAAGGTCGACCGTTTTTATAAAGAGGGGCGACCGTTATAATGTAACGGCTATAACTTCCATATGCAACGGTAACTTAAGGTCGACCGTTTGAAAACTGAAGGTCGACCGCATGTAGCTGTTATGCGTGAATTCTATAAATTGTAGAGGTTAGCTGATAAATGTTTTACGTAAACTCTCTTGTGCAAATCACTCTATAGCCTTCAAGCATCGTTCTACTGCAATTAACAAGCTGCAACAAATCGGTGAACGGTATTAAGTAGATTTTTTGTTCAAAATAGTCATTATTTATTATGGATTCACCGCCGAAATACGTAGAATTTGAAACGTTTCCGTCTTCCGACGACGAGGTGCAAGAAGTTGCACCTATGAAGCCGGCTTTTTCTGTCGGATTAACACACACATCTGCACAAGCATCCACCTCTGGCCCTCGAGTAAAGAAATCGAAAACGTCGGAAATATGGAAACATTTTCAAATAATAGAAGTGAAAATAGGAACGACAATAGAAAATAGGGCACAATGTAAATATTGTGCCAAACATTATGCTTATGAATCAACAACTAGCACAATGAATCGGCATTACAAAAAAAATCACGAGCAACTGCATATGAAAGATTGTATGCAATCTCAATTAAACGCTCTTGGAACCGGAAATTTTGTTTATTCGCATGATAGAATGCGAGAAGGTGCTGCAAAATTTGTGGCACAGCGAGAGTTACCTCTCTCAATCTTTGATCACGAGGGAACCGTAGAATTTATACAACAATTCATTAATCCAAGTTTTAAGCGAATTCCTCGCAGTACATTGCGAGGCGACATAATAAAATTGTATGAAAAAATGAAAAATGATTTACTTCTTTTATTTTCGCATGCGCTCACGATGTCTATATGTATTACTTCTGATTTGTGGAGTGCACCCAATGCACTCGGTTATATTGTTGTCACTTCGCATTTCATTGATGCGAATTGGCAACTTAATAAACGAATTTTAGGTTTTCGGAGTTGTGAATACCCTCATAGTGGTATCACAATTTATCGATACATTGTTGGTATTTTACAAGAATACAACATAAGAGATCGAATTTTCAGTATTACCTTAGATAATGCTTCCGCTAATGATGTTTGTGTTAATCAATTTAGAAAATATTTTCAATTCGATAGTAGTCATTCATCCCTTTTTCATATGCGGTGTGTTTGCCATATTTTAAATTTGATTGTTAAAGATGGCATGCAATTTGTTTCTCCACATATTGATGCAATCAGGGGTGCAATTTCTTTTATTTCTTCGTCTAACGCCCGACAACAAGAGTATCGAGAATTTTGCAAAGCGGCAAACCTGAAACCTCGAAAACTAAAAACCGATGTTTCAACTCGATGGAACTCAACATATCTAATGTTAGAAAATGCTAAACCATATTGGAACGTCATTTGTGATTTTATTAGTCAAAAGACACAATGTCTTACTTTGGATATTTGTAGTTGTGATATGGCTAATCTATTTCTTGACTTTTTGCAACCATTTTTGGAAGCCACCAAAGAATGCTCGGGAATTTATTATCCGACTACGCATCTAGTGCTTCCGTGGTTCGTAAGATTGACTTCTACCTTTGAAAGATATAAAAAAATTGATGCATTTAATGAAATCGTAACTTCAATGGAATTTAAATTTCACAAATATTGGCTTCAAGTACCTCCAATTTTTTCATTTGCTAGTATTATGCATCCGAAATATAAAATCAAGGGCACGAAGTTGATGCTCGATAAAATTTCGGAGAACCTAGGTTTCGCCCCCGTATGCAATCCTAACACATTGCATAGAGACCTTACTATCTTGTTTGAGACTTACCAACTTAGATTTTCCGGGGCAAGAACTCATAGTTCGTCCAATGTGGCATCAACGTCCGGTGGTAGTTCTAGTTTCGGAATACCACTAAATGCTATGGATGCCATTGACGCCCAACTAGAAAGCGACGTGCATTCGTTTGCTTTCGATAAGAGTGAACTCGACGTGTATCTGGACAATCGAGTTCCAATTGCTCGAGACGAGGCCTTCGACATTTTGAGTTGGTGGAAAACCAACGCAGCCATGTATCCCGTGCTCGCTAAAATGACACGGGATTTACTAACACCGCCTGTTTCAACTGTAGCTTCCGAGTCGGCTTTTAGTGCAGGTGGACGCGTATACGACGATCGACGCGCAAGTCTGGCACCGGAGCTTGTGGAGGCACTCATTTGCATGAAGGACTGGAGCGACGCAGTCCGGAGGGACCAACAACGAGTGGACGAACTGGAAGAGGATTTCAAGAACTTGGAATTCGAAGAGTAGCTGTTAATGTTATGTTCCGGCGACGAGTCGAAGATCTTTTTCATTTCGTGTATCCCGTACATCTGTCTTTCGTTGTAATTTATAAACATTAACATTTGTTCTTTCTGTTACTCACTTTTCTAATGTCACCAAATTTCCATTCTTTCAATTAATCTTATTCGTCTGCATGAAATATATCTAAGTGTCGACCGCAAATACAATGAGTGTCGACCGGACTACGTTTGGTGTCAACCGCAGGTATACGAAGGTGCCGACCGCGCATTATAAAGTACGTTGACGGTGTCGACCGGGAGTATACGGTGTCGACCGCAGCTCATTCCAGCGTGAAAAAGGTGTCGACCGTATTATACGGGGTCGACCGCATCTCCGTCCAGAGAGTTTTATGGAGTCGACCGCCATTTAATGTGTCGACCGCAGCGCATTCCAGAGTGAAAAAGGGGTCGACCGTATTATACGGGGTCGACCGCATCTCCGTCCAGAGAGTTTTATGGAGTCGACCGCCATTTAATGTGTCGACCGCAGCGCATTCCAGAGTGAAAAAGGGGTCGACCGTATTATACGGGGTCGACCGCATCTCCGTCCAGAGAGTTTTATGGAGTCGACCGCCATTTAATGTGTCGACCGCAGCGCATTCCAGAGTGAAAAAGGGGTCGACCGTATTATACGGGGTCGACCGCATCTCCGTCCAGAGAGTTTTATGGAGTCGACCGCCATTTAATGTGTCGACCGCAGCGCATTCCAGAGTGAAAAAGGGGTCGACCGTATTATACGGGGTCGACCGCATCTCCGTCCAGAGAGTTTTATGGAGTCGACCGCCATTTAATGTGTCGACCGCAGATCCATCGAGCGCGTTGTAGGGGTCGACCGAAGGTAAAGGTGTCGACCGCAATTCGACCAGAGCTTCGACTTAAAACCCTAGCGGCGAGGGTTTCGTCTTAAGTTAACGAAATCCAAGTGTCGACCGCACGAGCCATTCAGACGTCCGACGACACTTTCCGACGCCCTCGTCGAGTTAAAACGTAGTGGTACGTATCACTTCCCTTGCTCTTTACTCTACAAACCACGGAACCACCTACGTTTCGAAATAACTCATCGGCGATTTTCTGGAGACAGAAACCAGCATAGGTGTCGACCGCAGCATCGCTAAGGGGACGACCGCAGATACATCCCGCTCGATAGGTGTCGACCGCAAAATCTCAGGTGTCGACCGCAAACTTAGGTAACTATAAATTCAGCTGAAAAATGACTTGCATCGAGTTTACATACGGTTTAGGAGGTTAGATGTTTATATTTATTATTTTCATTGTCTAGGTTACTTCAAATGGCATCGACCTCGCGTAGTAAAAAATGCAAAGTTTCCAAAAAATCCAAGGCTTCCTCCGTTTCGATTCCGGAGGAACCGATTGTAGGGCCCATGTTCGATTCTTATTTGTATATTGATTTAGAATGTCAACAAAAATTTTTGTCTGATTTCCAATGCAAGTCCATTATTCCAAGCCGTGTTTTCGTACCAAATTCCATCAGTAACTTACCGATACACGATTTATTGAATCGTGTTGGTTTGTCTGACCTTTTTCAATTCCAGGGCCCGTATTACGAAAACTCAATTCGCATGTTTTACGCCAATTTTACTTTTTCACCGAACCCTTTAAAAGTGTCTAGTTATGTGTACGGAAAACGCATAACCATCACGTCTCGTTATCTCAACGAGATGCTGCACTGTAATGACAACGAGAGAGCCCCTCGCTACTATGAGGCTTTCACCGAGCCTCCTTGTGTCGAAACGGGTGCGTACACTGATTTTCTCCGCTCCGTTGTCAAAAATCCCAACACTCACCTTCCCCCTAAACCGAAAGCCAATGACTTGAACGTCACGGCTCGTCTTGTCCACCACATGATCTCCTATAACCTCCTACCTAGGGATGGTCATAGGGATCATGTGAGTGGAATGGATTTGCACGTACTTTATAACATTTTCACTGGAACCAACTTTAACGTTGGTTATGTAATTTTAAAAAGGATGATTGATCTTTTCGAAAACTCGTCCAAGTCAATGCCGTTCAACCTTTTGTTGACGGAAATTTTCCACGAAAACGGTGTGTCATTTCCTCCCTCCGAGACACCTGTACCGGTTAGGAGAGTCGACACCTATTCGACATCTACCCTTGCAAGAATGGGTATTGTGGAAAACACGGACGGCGAGTGGATCTTCAAAGGCGATCATCCGGGCTCGACATCACAGGCCCTCCAGCACGAGGGGGCTGAGTACGACCAAGAACAACGCGCTGCAGCAGCTAGTCGTCCTTCGACAACCCGCCGGATCGAGGCATCTTTGGAAGACGTCAAGCTTTTAATGGAGAATTCATTTGAGAGAGTCCAACGACGGCTTGACACGATGGATGTCCGCCTCGCAACATTGGATCGGCGGTTCGACGAGGCACAAAACCGACAATGGGCTGGAATTTTTTGTACTTCGCCGGCACCCTCACCCACAGCTGCTCCACCTCCATCGGACGATACCCCTATGGAGTAGGTTCGTTCTTTTGTACTCTTTTCAAACAATTAAACAATTTTTTGTAACATATTTTACTTTTTAATGGCACAATGAATGCTTTCAGTGTTTCTATTTCGATTCGTACAATGCATGAGTATTAATTGTTAACTCTTTTGCGAATTGATTTCAAATTGGATGCTTTCAGTGTATTGTTTATTCGATGTATTGTTTTCGTGTTTCTTTTGCGTAATGGAGGCGATACATACAAATGTTATCATGCAAATTTTTTTTTGGCTTGAAGAAAACAATATGCATAAATTGGTCATTACATAATATCGAATAAGTTATACAACTTCAATATACGAAATTTTTTTTTTCTTGTTTGGCTCGTTTGGCTCGGCTCGTTTAGGCTCGACAGGCTCGACTGGCTCGGATCGGCTCGCTCGTTTAGGCTCGAGGCTCGCGAGCCGGCTCGAGCCAATTTTTTTTTAAAAAAGCTCGACAGAGCCGGCTCGAATAGGCTCGACAGGCTCGACTGGCTCGGCTCGTTTGGCTCGACGAGCCGACATTCCCCGGGCTCGAGCCGGCTCAATTGCCAGCTCTGACACTAGTAAACATGGTATGTGCAATGAGTCACTTACCGCTAAAAATAAAAAGTAAAAAACAAGACAAGAAAAGACACTAGTCATGGGCGTCTATAATCAATGTCTTGGACAAGCCCAAACCTTGATATTCTCTCTCATTTAAGTTGTTAACGTCCTAGTCAACTTTGAATTGGCTTCCTCGGGAACTCCTTGAACTTCTGCACAGAATACTCTAAGTCTTCAGCCTTCTCTTAAGATACTTTGACATCTCATAGGCCTTCCACATGATCAGGTATTCCTTGTAGGTTATGCGGCCGACTTTTATGCTTTTATCTTCAAGGACTTCTTCCACCTCCTTCTTCTGATACTTGTTGACTGTGATATCGAGCCTAGTGATGACGTTCCTTTTGCTATCGTCTTCATCTTGATGATATGGCTTCAAGTTGCTCACGCGGATGAAAGAGTGAATCTTGAGCTAAGATCCGGACTCTTTAGGACATTCACCCGACTCTTTCAATGACTTCAACTAGGCCTTCATACTTCTATACTAGCCGCTTGTCTCTCTTTCCTATTAAGCGAAGTTGTTCACGCAACAACTTCACTAGCACAAGGTCATTAGCTTTGAACTCCTTTGGTCGATGTATTTTATACTAATATAAATTAAAAAAATAAAAATAAAATACAAATAAAAAGTAAAGAAGAAGATGCACTGACGTCTTACTGACTTAGTCACTCACCCCTTTTGTATTGAGTTACTCACTCCCCTCAACTCCTTCCAAATCTAGGTGACGTAGCGGACTCATTAGAAGGTGCTAGAAAATCGATGCATTAGAACTTTTCCCTATTTTTCGTTGTTTGACATTATTTCCTTATTTGTATTTCTCTAACATTTGGTGAGGAGTGCATTTTAAGATATTTATAGTTTGTAAAACTTTAATATTTACTTTCCTATTGAATTACTGTGCTATAGATTGATACATTTTATTTTAGCATTGGAAAATATTGTAGATTGGACTTAAATTATAATTAGCCTTTGGGTTGGGCTCGGGCCCACTTTGGTGGATTCGATTATTTGACTTGACATTCCTGTCTCAGTCCCTCCCCGGTCGTGACAGTCTCCGAGAGAATTTATTGCTCGTTCTACCGACTTCTTGATTGATTATGGAGACCATTTAAACTGTTGGTGCAATCTAACGTGAGCATGGCTTGCTTGCAGGTTAGCCTACCCATAGATGCCTCCTGTAAACATCTCCTTGGGGGCTAACCATGGATGAGATGGAGTCCTTGCCAAGCTTGTTGAAGTGCTTTACGAGACACTCGTATAACACGTTGCCACTCTCTAGAAGAACGTGTTTGGAGAGTTTGAACAGGCAATTACTAAAGAGTTACAGGTGATACCTCTTTCCACTCCATTTATGTGCACAGCCATATACATTCATGTCTTGATAATTACATACCAGTTTTTCATGAACTGCATAAATTATATGAAAATGATGGCATGATATGAAAATGGACAATTGGAATAATATTTCCTACTGTTAGTCCTAGGTTATGGTTTTCTGATAACTTGTGGTGTCTCGTGCCTGTCTAATTATATGCCTGATATGAAAGCTATTGTTGTCTACGTTTTGTGCAAAAAATTAGTTCCCATGGCTGCCTCTTGACACCACCGCCACCTTTCCCTGCGCGTATTTTCAGTGAGCAGCAACCTAGTTTCATGCAAGATTGTTTCTATGCTTATCTGCATAACTTTTATTTCCAATGTTCGATCGAGTCTGTTCTTCCCTTTATTGTGCAGGGCGACCCTCCTGTGACCATGGGTTCCGGCCAGTTTGGAAAGATTTATCTTTAATATTTGATTGCTGAAAAGACCCATTTTGTGATAACACAATCCGACATAATTAAATCAAACGGAAAAAATGATCGCAAATATCACAAAATCCAAAACTCATTTGAATCATCAAACGAAAGCAATATTCAATCTTAAGATATCCATGTAATTGTGAATCTACAACAAACCATCGAATTTAATCTCCCAAAAAACTATTCAAAGATTTCCATAATTTTTAAGAAATTTTATATTTGTAAAACTTATCTTTGCAAATGACATTCTTGAGAGACCCTCAATTGAATAGCTTGACCGCGGCAGATAAGAATAATTATTCAACTGTACTATTGGCAATAAAACCGTACAATGAACGAGTTGCTGAGAAATACTCCAACTCTACTAGACTTGATGCAAGGAAAAATTTAATGTTTCACATAGGATAGGACAACATTATTTTTAAATAAGACAATGGTATAGGGAACATGTTTCTCCATTTTTTTAACTTCTTTTCCAAAAAAATTACAATTTTAAATTTTGAAACTACAAATACAAAATTAGTTCAATGCAAGTAAGAAATTCTTCATCACCTACATCACAAAGCATAACCTATTAGCTTAAAGCTCAGTAAGAAATCTCATGAACTTACGTGTCTAACATGCTCTTGCTTTCGTAAAAACATACAATTCATTTAGTTCTTTATCGTTCTCGTTTACTTGACCTGGCTTTCCACCTCGTGACCGCCCTGACCACAGGCCCCAACAGGTAGCCCCCAGGCCCTCTCGACCCAAACTTCTCGACCCAGAAAGCTCAGGCCCTCTCGACCTGACTTTCACCCGTGTGCCCTGATCGAAAGCTCCACCTCGTGGTTCCACCAAGGTTCATCACATTTTCGGGTACCACCCCATGACATCACCTAGCCCTCTCAACCAAGCTTATCACCACGTGGCTTCATCCCATTGTTTCAACTTTACATACATTAATGCATCGAATGTCGGAGACGTCCTATATCATTCTGACATCCGGTTGGGTGACATTTTGAAAACATGCATGAAATTTTTTTTTGTTCTTTTCTTAAAAGATGATGCATGAGCATGATCATGAGCATACATATGCATGACATATTAAAAATAACTCAATCATATGCAAACGTACAATAAACAAGCGTTTCTCACTAACATGAATGACATTCATAGACTTTCTTAGCATAATTATACTCATAAAACAATTTACACATCAAACATCAAACATCAAACAATGTCAACCATGCCTCAATCGAGCCCAAATTGTTTGGGTCGGTGTACGGTGCGATACACCCCAACAGAATATTATCATTAATATACTTATAATCATTAATCAAATAGATTACTCATACTAACAATGCAACCTTAATTCTATTCTTTATGATGTAGTCCCCTAAGGGGTCAAAGACAGACAATGATTTACTTACATGATCTCCTTAGCTTAGGCTTAGTATTCTAAGTCCTTAATGATCCAATGAGCTTGCTTGTATACCTTAACATCATAAAATAAAATAATATAAGCAAAACCTGTAATAACCTATGTTATCAGAAACTTTCGTCATTCATAACTTTTGCTACAGAAATATGATCAAAACACTTAAGGTACCAATTTCATCCTTAAGATGTCTACTACATTTCTTCAGAAGACGTTGTGATCAGATTCTCACTTAAAAGCCTTATAAATTCTACATCTTTAAAATCGAGTATAACATGACCCTATTAGTTCATACCTTATTTTTACCTCATCTTCTGATATACACCACTTTCGCTACACTAATCGAATTAGAATGCATAAGGTACCAATATAAACCTTAGAATGTTGGCTACACTTCATTAGAAGAGATCATGACCAAATTGTAACTCAAAAACTTTGTAAAATTTACATTTCAGAAATTGGGTAACGGTGACTTATAAAGTATATACTCATAAACTACCTTCACAATTTCATGTATTCTTAACCATGTAACGTAAATTTTATCTCTTATAAGTCATTACAGCACCAAAATGAACATCTTAAAGGTATTTCTTGGTACCTTAGGTAATTCTCTGTACCTTTCAAATTCAAGACATCCTTGTTGCTGTAGTTTTATCTACTAGTTTATTAAATGTCTTTAAAAGAAACTAAATTCATGTGAAGACCCTAAAACCTTGGAATTAGGTAATTACTAATATTATTTTTGGTTCATCAATTCACTACTTCTAAGGTGTAATTCTATTACCAAATTCATCTTTTCTTAGCATATTTCATACTCTACATTACATTTATGCAAATTTAATTTACATAAAAAAATTAGGTGTTACATTTCAAAACTACCAATACAAAATTAGTTCAATGCAAGTAAGAAATTCTTCACTTTGCATTGCTAGTCGTTGAGAATCGAACACTACTAATTAGGAAAAAGAAAAGAAACGCAGAATGTTAGAAACACTAAGATTTATATAAAAACTTAAACAAGGAAAAACCATATGCAGAGTAGAAATTCAATTTTAAAAATAAAAACCAAGACACAATGAGTTTTGTGACTTAAACTTCAATATGTAGAGAACAACAAATTCAAAGAATATTGTTAAAGTTAAGCAGGTACCCAAGGCTACCAGAATAATCGACATAATTTCAAGCAACAATAAGTATAAAAGTTGCTTCTGCACCAACAAACTTGCTTTGATCAGGATGAAGTAATAACGCCGACATCTTATATTATTTTCTGTACTACGTTCTAAATGCGTCTTGGTCAGCCGCGGGTTGAATTTGAACAAACCCATTGGCCATAACAGCATTCTAATTGCGTCTTGCTGTTTGTGCATGCCCTTGTCTATCCAACACTGAAGAAGTTTTTCCACTGTTGCAGCACTCCTTTAATAAACACAGAAACCTGGAAGAAATTGGTTAAGAAGGGAAGAGAAAAATCCATCTCTCTTGGGCCGCCTCGGTCCACGTGTGTGGTCTTCTTCAATGAAGACTTGTTCCTTCTATGTTGACATTTTTTTTTCATGAAGGAAACTCATATGCAGCAGTAGCTAACATCGAATGGGATAAAACTCACACCTATATATTTGAACTCTAATTTTAGTCCGTGTAATATTTACTGTTTATAAGTAATTTATTATTGGTTAGGAATATTTGACCAATTTTTCTATTTTGGGGATACGATTTTTGTGTTTGGGATATCACTCTTTGGGGATATGAATAGTTTGAAATGAAATATTTTTCCGAAGCTGGTATGTTTTACCGATGGCATTCTCGTATCAAACACAATATTTAAGCTGTTGGCACATGAACATTCGAGATGTGCTTGCAAACATGTATTTGTATGTTTCATTATTTGGGCAAAGAACCATGTTAAGCGAAAAAGAAAAAATTCAGAAGATCGAAAAATTCTATTTACGTCCATCTACTTATTCAATCAAATTTTCTAAAGTCTTTCAAATGAGAAGACAATCGCATATTTATAGGCTAAATTTGAGCAATTATGTATAACCAAGACTCCCATAAGTAATTTATTTTCGAAGAACCGATTGTATTATCATAACTTAATGAACACATGATTCCATTCAAGGAAGGCTACGGGATGAAAATACGATAACAAGGATCTTAGGTTATTTGTATAGTGTTCATTGATCGCTTCGTATGATATTATTACATACACGATTATATGCAATAGAAAAAATATTTATTCGAAAGAGGTTTATGAGGAATTATTTTCAACTAAAAAGATGAAGTAAACAGTGGTGAGACACGTGTCTTTGGGAGAAGGACTTGTTATTCAAAGTAAAATATGAGATTCAAAAGAAATTTATTGTTGAAACATATACTTCAAACTTGCAAGAGAAGTCTAACTTTCATAAAAAAATCGTTTCATAAAACATATTTAATAAATTCTTCAAAGTCTAAAACGATCAAAATCTCATTTTAAGCAAAATAATTAATCTCTTTAAATATTTTTAAAATGTAACTTAAAAGTCTTGTTATTTGTTACTTTCGCACATTCATTTTAATTCGTCATATTTACCATGCATTTTTTTTTTATTGATCATCGTCCATACTTACATCATAAATTTCATTTATGAGTTTAACTCTCAGTAACTAACATGAATATAAAAGTAAATACACACGACATGCCATAGTTTTCGTAAATGAAAACTTTTTATCTAATATGAACATGAGATGTACATGTAACTTCGTAAAAAGCATTGATAGTGCACTTGTGGTCCAAACTTCGTGGGTGATCATCTCTTTCGCCTTCGTCCAAGAACGTATCTGGCATTTTTATTTACGTTTTTCATTTTTTTACTTTTGATATACGTAAACTTCGTGTGAAGACACCTGCGTAGGTAAGATGATGCATCTGCGGTCTGAAATTCGTGGACGATCATCCATTTAGAGCACCACACCACAATAAATCACAGGTACACCAGTTGTTAGGTTGTTTTGAGCCACCATGAGAGTGAAGTTGACACCATTAGGCTTCTTTTGAGGCAAACTCGTTTAATCTCTGCTCAAAATCAACCTCTCATATATTGTAAGGACTGTCATTTGAAAACTAATGTATGTAAATTTATTTTTATGTGTCATTTGAAAAGATATGATGCATAAAATATGTCATTTGAATATACGCATGTATCAAAAGGTTCAAATATCTTTGTGTAAAAGTAAACACATGTCACATATTGAAAACAACATCACTTACCATATTAATTACATGAAATGTCTTGTTCTTTTGGACAATGAGTAGACATAATATATGCAACATCACTTGTCATATTAATTTTTATCATATAATTAAACTTACTATCAAATAATGAAACTCTAGCACTTTATGATATAGGTATTTGAAGACACAAAGCACACACGATGTTACTTACTTCGGGTTCTTAACTCAATTTAGACATATAGTTGGAATGTTTTGATCAATTAATAAACTTCTATCATGGAACGTTTCATTAAAATTTTACTTAAAATTCTATTTTTGAGTCAATTTTTAGATTATATAACTTTTGCTAGAAATATCAAATCATTACAACTATGTTTCTTATGATGTCTACTTCAAATTTGTATAAGAGAAAAAAAAACAAATAAAGTCGCTACATATCTTGACTATTTTTAAAAATCGTCCATTCACGCTATTTTTCGAAAAACCCTAATAAATGATAGATATTCGAATACTCATAATTTTTTTGTCCGATGTTTAATTCATGAGATTCTAACGTCGAATTAATCATCTTGATATCTGTTAAAACTTTATTAGGCACTGTGTTTAGAAAACATTGTTAAATCTATGTTTAATAGCAATCTCCTAAAGTTGCACAAATCTTACTTATTCATAATTGTATTTTCATTGATCTTTTTTTATAATGCTTGACAACCTAGCGAACAAAATAAGTTACATTTGAAGATATTACAGCGTGAACAAAAATCTATGATCAGTGATTCCTTCTTGTGTATTGAGTAAGATTAATTCTTCACTCTCGTTAAAATACTCTTGCGTTCTAGGTTCTTAGTTCTAGGTTCTTAATCACAAAATAACTATCCTTTTATCTATTGAGGTTTGGAGAAGAGCATTTGGGAGCACATGAGAGAGGAGTCAATCAAATTTTTAGTTTTCCAATCCCAATATTCCAAATTTCAGAATTTCATTATTTCTTCGACCGATATCCAATTACCGTAATTTTAATGTCACTTTATGTATTTAAATATTCATTTCACCTTTGTTTATTTATTTCTTCTTTTTGCCATTGGTTTCAGCTCCCTTCTAACACTCCACTTCAGACCTTCAGTCTGCAATTTTCTCTGCCCCAAAATTACGGCCTAGGCCACTGGTTTCGTTGCCGCACGTCCCCGTCCGCCCTGGCCGATCTGAACTTCATCGAAAAGGCCCGGTATTCAGTCAGTTCCGCCAATTTGCCGCCTGTTCCTTCACGGAACATCATAGGAGGAGACGAGTGGTGGGGACGACGTAGAGACCGCCGGAGACGAGGGCACTGGCGTTTCTGAGAAGACGGAAATTCGAGTGGAGAGGAGGAGCAGAAGAGAAGTGCAGCATTCGCCTAGAGATGTTCTCGGATGGGGAAGAAGTATTCCCACTGGGGTGCGACCACATATACCGTGAAGCATACATCCTCGGCTGGCTGAAGAAAAGCCAGAGGTGTCCACTATGCCGTGGAGAAATATAAACGAAGAAGATATGGCTGCTTCTCCTGGTTGAGTTTGGTTTTGTAAGCTTGCGGTGGCTGCATCAGATCTCCCCGCCATAACCCTTTTTAGGGGACCATTGTAGACATCCATCCAACCTTTCATCGGAGTGATAGAAAAGATGAAATTACTTTGAATATACTTCTGCTTTTTCCTTCGTCGGTTTTCATGTTAACATCAATTTATACGTCAGTAAAAACAACCCTAATGCATTTAGAACCATCTAAAACTATATATAATTTTCAGTGAAATCACACCAGATTATATGTGATTATGATAGGGGGTTGACGAGACATGATAATCATAGATATGCAAGCTATATAATTAATTTGAAAGATTCTCAATCCATTACATCAGCTGCCCTTACATCTATCGTCAAGACAAAAAAAGAAGATAAGTCCACAAGGAGTGGTCGATGCAACTTCATGCGATAGTTCAAATAGGTTCATAATCCAACCTTTCTGCATAACTCAGATTAAACAATTTGTTCATTGACGATAGACGATGGAACCAAAGCTGGTCTTAGCAGGCAAATAATATCACCATCCATGGTGACCAAGCCCATATGCATCCATAAAATCATCTTCATCCCCATGGATTTCATTGCCTAGCTGATCGTGCTCTCCACCGTGCCAATGATCATTGTCACCGAGTTTATTCTTTTGAACATGTTCAGAGATTGCCTCCTCGACTGCAACACTCCTAGTGGACGCAGGCAACGATGACACAAATCGAGCAATTACACCCCCTATCTCTTCAACAGCATCCTCCTGAAGTGGTTTGCAACAAAGAGCAATAAAGTGAGCAATAGCATTCCTTTCCAGAACATTCAACGACATTTCAGAATATGAAAAATACCATGACAAGGTAACTTATCTTCAATCCCATGTTTTACGCATTCATTTTCAACTTTTAAGGTGAGTATAATTGTCAAGGTAACTGCATCTGGAGGCTGGTGGAAAGCAGATAATTTAGGGTGAATCAGACAAACAAGGGGATCAAGCAATTTTAGTATTGATTGATCAATATCAAAGTCTGTTTCAATTATTTATCCCAAAGGCCTATTTAGAAATCAATTTAGATGAACTACTAAATCTTTAAATAAATAAAATAACATCATAAAAAACTAACAAAGAAGGATCATGAATATAAGATACAATGTTTCAACCAGATAATGTTTTCCACTTGCGTACATAGTATTAGACGCAATGAACACATCTTTACAATTACCATATCAGTACAGACTACAGGTTATATAGAAATGCTGTGTAAAGAAACTAATGTTTTTTGTGCTTTTCATAGCTCATCTTACCAAACATTTGTTATTTTCTTACCCATAAGGAAAAACAAAAGTTACAGTGTTTTCAGAGAAAACCATAAACATTCTCAATTGAGCATCATGTGTATCTGCATAGCATTGGGATTAAATTCATAATTTGAGTATCGTTTTTACATATTTGAGATTCCCACCTATAATGGAATTTAACCTGAAACTGTCCAAGGTTGGATATTCCAATTACACAGAAGAAACAATGACATCACGCAGTCAGTAAAAACACTGATAAAAGTGATACAAGGGGCCAATGAAATCTAACCTGAGGTTTTAGTCCATCAGAGTAGGAGATAAAAGATGCCTTCGGAAGAGCATGAGCAAGTCTTTGACCCTCCGCCCTCCATTCTTTGGACATACTACTAGCCCAGAGCACCTGCATTGGCATGCCTTTCAAATAATCTAAACTACCCCATTCAGCAACATCAAAACTCTGGTTCAACTTCCTTCCCATATTGACCACTGCCTTCCTTCCGCCCCTACTCTTCAGAAGTACTCTTTCTGCGTCGACATCCAAATTATCGATCCACTTAGGACATAAGCTAATCAGCCTAGCATATGCAACCGAAGATCCTAAAACAATCTCTCTAACTATGGGGATTTTAAATGCCCATATAGGTAAAGCTCCTGATGGAGCGGTATCAATGAGAGTTATGCTTCTCACTGACCCTGAGTTCTCTGCAATCCAATTAGAAGCCATTGCTAAAGCTGAGTCATGCAAAACTAAATGCACTGGAGACAAATTCATTGCCTCAATGACTTGCCCCATCATCTTACCTATCTCTTCAGGACCCATTCCAACTGGCTTCACAACCTTCCTCTTCGAAAGCTCTTTTAGTATTTCTTCGTACGGAATTTCCCCGGTTTCAACAATCTGATCAAACGCCCAGAAAATTCCCTTTTCTTGAATGGCACTGTAAACATCCAAAAGCCTCCCTAAAACCCCTTTCGGTCCATCTTCAACTGCTAACGTCGATTTGTCAGAAAATCCATGGCCAGGAAGATCAATCGACAGGACATGGACTCCTTTGGAACCTAAATACTGAGCGAGCTTTCGGAAAGAGAACGAACTAAGCCCTAATCCATGACCGATAACCACATTTTCGGACACATCTGGACCATTTTCAATGGCGAAAATCTCCATGGGATGATGATTGGGACTTGGTTGAACCTTTATCATGCGCCCATTGGAGTAGTGTTGGCGAAGGCTGGTAGGCAAGCTTAAAAACCAAGATTTGGGGTCTTGAGATGAGAGCGAAGGGAGAGACGTAAAGAACAGTGCTATAAGAGAAACTGCGAGAGTGAAATAGAACCAGAAAACAAAAGGATTCGGAGAAGATGAAGGTAGCATGGGCGTAGAAGCTGTAGTAGTAGCAGTAGTGCTAGGGGGGTTCACAGTGGAGCTGGATTTTCCGCTTCCAAAGACGGACTGCTCTTGTGCTTCCTGCTCTGGCTCTTCGGTAATGATAGCCATTGATGAAAAGGATGAGGTCAACAGGGAATAGGAAGAAGGTGAGATGGGGAGGATAGAGCGAGAGAGAGAGAGATCGGGGAAGAGATTCTGGTAAAGGTGGGAAGAACAGAGAGGAGCTTTAGGAGGTAGCTCAGAAGTGCGATTGGCTTTTGAAATCACTTTACTGAGAAAACGAAGACTTTGGTTGTTTGTGCAAGGAAACAGTACTACTGAACAAAGGTAGCAGAGCCCTCGGAACACGTATTTCTACCAGGGCACACATTTTCACGCGAGGTGGCTTCAAATGAAGGCATGCCTAAAATTAACTAGTCTATTTTCACTTTATTCCAACAATTTTTAATGTTGATAAAATAAAATAAAAAATAAAATAAATCAAATACTAAGAAGAAGATGAAAAGAAACAACCTCAAAACAGGTCCTGCAAGACAGGAATGGCACAGTGGCACCAAGTATATGTATGTCTGAGGCGTGGAGGATATGTTTGAACTTGAAAAAAGTGGTAATTCCATCCCTATTCAAAAAATATAATCTTGAAAAGCCCCAAATTATATCAATCAATGAAGTAGGATTTAGAGAAACTAATGCCAACAAAAGGTTCAAAACTCAGTGGCGTTTTAACAGAGATCTTCGCCATGTAAGGCCACTGAATATTACAGCTGTCCGGGGATTGTTATTATTTTTTTAAATGACATTGAAAGAGCCGTTACTCCCTTGCGTTATTTTTAGGCGTAGATTGAGCCGACCGTTGGAACTCCCACTCGCAAAAGCTCCCTTTTGACTTCGCAACCTTGGAGCCAAAAGAGGCATTGCCCAAAGACTAGAGAGATAGCCAGTAACTGAAAGAACACAGATTTCAAATCTGTTCCATGGGTATTTAGAGAGAGAGAGAGAGATAGTTGAGGTCGACCAAGATGGTTGCGAGAACCCCACCGAAGCAGGCAAAAATGGTAGCCCCTTTAAACCCAGTTCTACTCAGAGAAACACTGACGAAGGTAATGGACATGCTTCTCCGTGACAGTAATTGGTTTCTTCTTCTTGATTTCTACTTCTGATTCATTTGAAGACAAAAATAAATGTCAATTTTATCATCTCTCTCTGTGGATTGTTTATTATCTGAATTGGGTGAGTTTGGCGAAAGGTGGATAGGTGTATGGCTCGGTTGCAAGAACTGCAATACACAGTGGCAGGAGGGAGAAAGGTGATATCTGGTGTGAGCCTAAGCCCTCGCAGCACTAGAACTTATCTCAAGACCAGCCTCAGATGCAAGCAAGAATCTGCCAGGTACCCCATTATTTACTTCTATTTTTTATATTCTTCTGTATCATTTTTGTTGATTTTTAACTCCACATTTCTTCCGAATTCAGGATGAAGGATGCAAAGTCTCCAGTCGGGAAATTCCCAGCAAGATCAAGCGATACAGTAGAGTGGACGAGGATGTCATTGCCAGCAATGCTAGTGGGAGAAACGGTGGTAGAAATTCTCCAAGCTTCTCAATTCGCAAGAGACATAGTTGAATCCATCGCCACCAAAAGCAAGATACTAAACGAGGAAGACCCAAGAACACCGTTGTCTCGGCACAGCAAACCACACCCTGAAGACACCCACCTCAGAGCCAGGAGACGTAAGGAGAAGCAGCTCAACTTACAGCCCAAACGATCCGAATGCAGCAGCTCTCCGTTGCTCCGCCGAGCTCGATCTCGGATCAACTTCAAGGTCTCCCCTCCGAAGAAAAGAGATTCTAACAGAGAAAATAACTGGCATTTGGCGACAAACAGGGTATCCCCCAAGAACAGACCTTGGGCCAAGAAGACAGTGCTGTTTCCCAATCCTCTGTTCCTATCAACACCTTCACAGCAACACAAGTTTAGCAAGACAAGATCCCCGATCATTCCCAGATCTAAACAGACTCCCCACAAGTTCTTGATAAAGTCACCCCCTTCGGCCTCCAAGTTGAAGGTGAAGATGAAAATCTCGCCCATGGCTTCTGTCTCCTCCACCAGATTGGCCGCCCACTCCAAGAAGTCCCCAAAAATGTCAGCTGCCTCAAAACTGAGAAGGTCATTCTCGCCTGCAAGGCTGGTGTCTCCATCGAAGAGTAGACGAGAGTTGAGGAAGAAGGATGATTATGGAGCTTTGAGATGGACAGTCCAGTCCAGGATGTCCCCAACGATGTCGAAATTAAGAAGGTCCTTTTCGCCTTCAAGACTGGCGACGAGACTGGTGTCGCCACTGAAGAGGAAGAAAGATGATGGTGATGAAAATGGGCGTGCACGCCGTCCAACCTCATCGCTTCCTCTTGGAATTTCAGCTCTGAGAATGTGATGATATTCCTCATCGTCTGCCAGTCAGGAATTTACTTGTTTTGTAAATCTCTTCAAGACACCAATAAATCTTTGAACTCCAAAACGAATCAAATTGAAACAATATAACTTCAATTAGACGTCACCAATCTCCATGTAGAGGCTAAGTTGTGGCCTTGTCCTTTCAACGTGTTTTTCCAATCTCGTGAAAAGCCAGCCCAAGTGAATATTTTTGTGAAGCAACGAGATTGTTTTATGTTTCTTTGGTCTTCTCTGCAAAATCGAAATTACATCAGTACCATCACAAAATCCAAAAAGACGAAGGTGATGCAGAAACAAAGAGAGGGGTAGGATTGAGAGCAATGCTTTCCACAGATGCGGTAAAAAAGAAGGTTAAGTAAATTACATGCCAAATACTAATTTTTACTCTTTCAATTGGTGTCAAAGTACACATGTTCTATAATTAGAAACAACATTAAAATTTATTTGTTTTTCAGTGCCATTTTTTTTTAATTCTTTTCTCAGTCGGATATTAACTCTTGTTCCTCAAGATTAATTTCTTTGCTGAAATTGAAATTACTTTTGGATCTTGATGCTACGCGCTAAAATTCTTAATTTCGCGACAAAAAAAAGATAAACTAAGCATTCTTTTTCACTTTTCATTGCCTTTTAAAAATGTTGGTTGATTATAGTAAAACTTTGATCAGATCATTTGTTCTGAAAAAAAGAGTTTGAAACGTATCGTCCAAATATTTGTTTTTCTCAAAATGACTTTATTTGTGGTGGAAGTCAAAAATCAAATAATGTTTTTGTTAGGCACCCGTGTACATAATTAGCTATCCAACTGGAAGCCCAGCCCAGTTTTTCCTCTGTTTCCAAATCCCCGCCAATGAATAGGAGGATTAATTAAGCATTCACAAAATAGATACAACCGGGCACCCCCTTCACACACGATACTCTTTTCCCCCAAGACTTGCGCCTAGGCTCCCAGAACTCATGCATCACTCCCACACTAACCTTTTCCCCTATTACTTGTGTCCAACTATGACAATCATACTCCACCTTGGTGTTATACACTTAATCTAATAGTACAGTTGAAGTTCTCAACTACAACACCTGTATTACTTGTCCTTCTTTATTTTTTCTTTTTTTTTAGATAAGAAAATTATATTGATCAAAAAAAAGTTTACAGTTTTTCCGCTAGAACCTCAGCCCAAAGGGAGGAAGATACAAGTTAGCAACTCATCCAGCACAAGACCAAAGTTAAAGCGCAATGAAAACATAGATCAATTTTACAACGTATATCCTATATGAAAATACATTAGCACCTTGTCACATCACATGCATAGACAAGTAACCAACTATATATCCTATATGGAAACACAGATCGATTCTACAACGTATTACTATTAAAACAAGGTTACAATAGCACTTGCAATAAATCAATAGTAGCAAAACAATAGGGATATTAGAAAACAAAAAACGAAACATACTGAACCCTTTGGACAGATGATCTGGGAGGTGGAAGGCCAAAATGAGGTCTATGATGTGTGGATTTGAGGTTGAGAGTCTAAGGGAGATTCAATCCTAGCTAAAAGATATGGATAGTGTGAATACAGGAGTTTGACAAAATGGAGCTCTATACGTTTGATCACCAAGTCATGACGATCAAACTTTCCCTAAAAAATACGGGAGTTACGGGCAGCCCACAGGTGGTAAACTGTGGATAATAAAATGATTATGAGGGTTAGAGCTTTTTTGGAGTTCTTTTTCTTGGCTTCTTTGATTGTCCATTTTATAGCGCTGGCAAGGGAAGACATGTTTCTGGAGAAGCCAAATTTGTGCTTGATGGCCAGCCAAACAGTAGAAGAAAAATAACAAGAAAAGAAGAGGTGTGAGGCAGATTCCAGATGGGAGGCACACAACGCACAAGAATCTTCAATTCCTAGGAAGACAAGTTTGTCTTTGGTTTTCAACCGACCTAGGGCTGCGAGCCAAAAGATGAAGGAGTGCTTGGGGGTTGGACCACACGCCCAGACTACTTTACACCAAGGGTTTCTGGGGGCTGAAGGTCTGAAGAAATTGTAAACTTCGAAAACACCTTTATTTTGGGATCCAAGTTTCCAAGCAGTGAGATTTGCTTCAGCTAATTCCTTAGATCCTGACTTGTCCTTGATGATATCACGGATTTGCAGGAGTTTCCTAAAGGAGGGAGAAGCGCGATATCCAACCTTCCAGTCCCAAAATTCAACTTGTTTGATGTAAAGTGTTGGATCTACCTCTACCACAATGTGTCTTTCTTTCCATGAATATTCCAGAGTGTTTTGGATAGAAGGGCTATATTCCATATCTCAAGGTTTCGGAAACTTAGGCCTTCTTCTTCTTTAGGGAGGCAAGAATCTGACCAGGCGACGTTTGGGTTGGATTTCCCCCAAAGGAAGTTTCGACAAATTTGGGCTATCTTAAGGCGGATTGAGGCCGGCAAATTCAATATTGATATCCAAAAACATTCCACCCCTTGTAAGACAGATTTAATAAGCTCAGCCCTTCCGGCGTAGGAGAGAGTGAGAACACTCCAACTATTAACATAGTTCTTGAGCTTACAATTAAGACTGCATAATTATTTGAATTGAGCTTCTTTGCAGCAAGGAGAATGCCAAGATAGTGGAAATGCATTTTGCCCAGGTCAAGATTAGTGGATCATAGAATTTCTCGAAGATCATGATCCTTAATTCTAATCGAATAAATGTTAGATTTGAGGAAATTAATCCGAAGTCTGGAGACCTTTCTGAAATCTGCAAGACACGAAAGAAGGAATTGGATGGAAATGGAGTCCCCCTAGAAAGTAGAAGGAGGTCGTCGACAAAGACAAAATGTGTGAGCTCTAATGGTTTACACATTGGATGAAATTTGTATCCTGAGTTGGGAAGCTTACGAAAAATGAGTCTGGAGAGGTACTCAAGGCAAATGACGAAGAGATAAGGTGGTAACGGGTCCCCTTGCCTTAGACCTTTGGCACCCAAAAAAAATCCATGCAGTCTGCCATTGATCGAGATTGATCGAGATTGATAAGATGTAGTCGAAACACATTCGACCATCCAAGATACAAAGATATCTGAGAAACCTAGAGCTAGAAGGTTGTCTTTTAGGAAAGTCCAAGATACTGATTCAAAAGCTTTCTAGAGATCAATTTTGATGAAACATCTAGAAAAAGTTCGTTTAGTATTGTATTTCTTGATGAGCTCCTGCATAAGATGTATATTTTCAATCATATTTCTGCCTTAGATAAAGGCAGCTTGAGCAGGGTCAATGATAGCATCCAAGGTCATTGATAATCTAACTGCTACGATTTTGGTAATGACCTTGTAGAAGACATTACAGCAGGAAATGAGCCTAAAGTCTTTGGCCTCCATAGCATGACTCTTTTAAGGTATTAGAGCAATTATTGCATGGTTCCATTGCTTCAGAAGGCGACTAGAAGCAAAAAATTCTTGAATAGCTTTTACAAAATCCTTGCCAGTTATGTCCCATGTTTTTTTGAAAAATTTTGAAGTGTATAAATCGGGGCCGGGGGCTTTATCATTGTCAATACTAAGCAGGGCAGTGTAGATTTCATCTGAGGTGATGGCTTTGGTTAGAGAAGTATGAAGGTCCAAAGAAATCAATGGGCCCATCTTGATGACGTTTGGATCCATGGGAGTAGAGCATTCTGTTATTCCCAGCAGATTTCTAAAGTAACTTAGTAACTCATCTAAGACCTGGGCTAAGGAAGAGGTGGATGAGCCGTCAGATTTTACGAGAGAAGTTATGAAGTTTCGCTTAACATTTCTTTAGACAAGAGAGTGAAAGAATTTTGTAGTTTTATCACTCTCTAGTAGATATTTGCACTTAGCCTTCTCCTGGTAGAAGCACTTTTCTGCTTTGCTTAGATTGATCATTTTGTTCATGAGGCCTAAGAGGGTAGGGGGAGAATCGGGACTAAAGGAACCAGATAGAAATTTTTCTTGAGCATTTTTTAGGTCTTCCTTAGCTTTCCTAGCTCTAGCATAGATGTGAGAGAAATAGATGTCATTGAGCTCTTTGAGGTCACAGTTAAGGCTTTTGAGCTTTGAACTTAGAACGTATTGGTAATTGTCATGTTCCGGCCTCTTCATAGAGAGTCAACAATGTCAATGAAACGATCATGGTCAGTCCACATGTTGTAAAATTTCCATGGAATCTTACGTAGAGGATTAGAGTCGTGCGTGGATGCAACACATGGTGTATGATCAGAGAGACTTGGGGGAAGGAATTTAGCCTCAGCATGTAGGCAATTTAACAGCCAATCATTGTTAACAAGGGCTCTATCTAATTTGGACTACAACCTGCCATTAGACCAAGTGAAAAAACTACCGGAAGAAGGGAGGTCTGTAAGTCCTAGATTGGAGCAGCAGTCTTTAAAATCATTCACATCGCTTTTGCGATCTTTTGGAGATAGAACCGCATTGAAATCTCCCATGATTAGCCAAGGCTTGGAAGGGACGGGGTTAGCATTAGCTAGATTATTCCATAGACCTCTTTTGTCCATGACAGAATGGAGGCCATAGACAAAAGAGGCAAGGATGGAAAGTTTGCTGACTTTGCATTTAATGGTAGAGTGGATAACTTGGGGATGAGATTCCAATAGATCAAACTCTACATTTTATGAGTTCCAAAGTACAGCAATGCTACTGCTAGGGTGAAGATGGAAATTTGTCAAATTTCCATCCGCAAAGCCTTTTAGCCACAAAGCTTGAAATTTTCAAAGGGGAAGTCTTGGTTTCAAGCAAACCAATAACATCGATTTTGGATACTTTGATGAGGTGGATGACCTCATCCTGCTTTAGGGGCAAGTTGAAACCCTTGATATTCCAAGCTGAAAGGATCATGTGGGGGGAAATGGAGGGACCTCCCAGATTGTGTGTCCTAATTTCCCGGGCACTAATTTTTTTTGGCTTTTGGCTTCACGAGTCATGAGGGCTTTTTGATATTTTTAGACCTCTTGGATCAGGTGATGATTTTGAAGGAAGATTGATCTTCTGAATCAAGGGGTATGGATTGAAGAGAAGCAGTTGTAGCTGAAAGAGAAGCAGTTGAGCTTTCAGCTACAACTGTGTCTTGGGATCCAATGTCAATCGATGCCATCAAGTTTGATGAGAGATCCGATGAGTAATCGCCGGATGAAGAGGGGGAGCGGCTGGCTTGGGTAATCCGGTCGCTAAGGATAGCAGGGTTGGGGAGGGTGGAGGACGTTTTCACTCCCGGGACAGCTAGGGTGGGCTGAGAACTTTCCTGATGTTTGGGAGACGTTTGAGGAGTTTTAGCTAAGGTATGGTCCTTAACTTCAACCAAAAGTCTGCAGTTGGAGATTTGGTGGCCAATTTTGTACGACAATGGGAACAATACCCGAGCTCCGATTCGAAGGTGACCATTTGAGTGAATGTCTTTCCATTTGTAGCTATAAGTTTTACTTCTCTCACTAGTTCTTTGGAGACATCGACTTCAATTAGCACCGTTGCATATCTGATCTGGCCCAAAATTTTGGTCAACATGCCAGTCATGATAGGTTTGCCGATCTTGGATGATATTCTGCTCAATATTTGGTCACTCCAACATTCTAAAGGCAGGTTTAGAAACGTTGTCCAAATAGGAACCGATTTAATTTCGTCCTCTCCGAAATTAAACCAGTCTGGCATGACCTTGAGCAAAAGAGATCGACCATACACCGAATAAGGCCCTCCTCTTAGAACCTTTTCACAATCGGAAGCCGATTCGAAGATAAAAGTAATTTATCCATTTGTGTTTAGTATCACCTTCACAGAAACTTTCCAAGAATCAATTAGGCGTTTGAGTCTTTCTTTTTTTGGGTGCTGGAGGGAAAATAGCCGACCAAGGCATATCTCAAAGTTTTCCTAACATCGAGGATTTCATTGGGGGAGATTTGGATGGCTTCTTCTTCGGATGGATTGTAGGCTAATTGGTGTCCATGACCAACATTACAGTTGTTTTTTACCATGTCCGCATAAGTTCGTGAAAATTCAGAAATTTTAGGCTCAGATCCTAATTGAGGCATTTTGTCTAGCAGGTTATGAGCATAATGGGTACAGTCGGAAGTAGGGGAGGATAGGGGATCAGATGATGTAACATCCCGTTCTTTAAAAACAACGGTAAAATTTTTCTTTTTAAAATCTCATTCAAAACTCTTGATTTAAAATCGTAGCGGAAGCGTAAAACATTAAAAAACTGTTAAAAATGTGATCACATCATACTTATAAAATACGCCATAGAAATATATATCAAAATATCATTTCGTTCAATACATGTCATAGATAGGCAATAGTACAAAACATTCAAGCATTGTCCATCGAATTACTTAATATAAGTTCTTAACATGATAATTCAAAACACGACAATTCATTCAAAAAAATTTGTATAAAACTTAATAAAATATTTAAAACTTCTTTCTTCCTTCACCCACTAAAACATACGTTTTCCGAAATTAGTCAGTTTCGTCTTCCATTTTTGAAACCTTAAGTTTTCACTTAAAATCTCTTGCATGCACGTCTATTTAACAATAATCCTACCATCTTGCTCTCAAATTTCATAAATTGAACATAATAGTAGTAAAAATATGTATCTAGGCTTCAACTTTCACAACTCAAACTTTCAAGACACATCTCAAGCTTCCGAGACACGCCTTTGCACCAATTTGAGTACCCAACTCGAAAACTAACTCTCAAACACTCATAAAATCTCACTTAGAGGTTGAGAGAACTCAGGAGAGGGAAGAGGGAGGTCAGGAAAATGAGTTAGCAGCTGAGAGAAATGAGTTTTTAAATAATTTCAAGCGTGGAAGATGAAGAGTTTTCGGATATCATCAATGAGCGGTCGACACTTTATACAAGGTCTCGACCGGTTCTACACAAGGTGTCGACCTACCACTGTTCATAGGTCGACCTCTATAGCTTGAAAAGTCAAGGTGTCGACCGCTTGTGTCAAAGTGTCGACTGGTTTTCAAACCCGAGAGTTTTAAGGTGTCGACCGGAAATCAAGGTGTCGACCGCCAGTTTACAACTTTCATAACTTTTGTTCTATAACTTAGATTTCTATGATTCAAACGCAATTCTTTTTCTTATTAAGTATAGTTTAACTTTGTAAAAGACATAAACTTCAAATTTAGAGATTAAAGGTATCAATTATACAAAACACCGAATATCACTCAAAAGTTCATATTTCCTTAGTCCAGTTTTCATTTGTCAACTTCTAACGTGCATAACTTTTGCACCACAACTCCAATCGCGTTGTTCAACCTATCAATCTTCTCTTTTCATGTCATCTATAATTTCTTAGAAGATTACTTTGTCACTTAAGCTCATATGTAGCATGATAAAATAAGAAAACTGAAATTACCCAGTTATCAATTTTCAACCTGGTGGTTGTTACTAACTATAAATTTTCAAAACCCATAACTTTCTCTACAGATCTCCAAATTGAGTACGTTTTGTTGCTATAGTTCCATCAACAAGTCTATTAAATTTCATGAGAAGAACTTAAACTCATTTGAAGAACTTAAAATCTCTAAAATCGGCTAATCTTAACATTGTGTCAAGGTGGTTCACCTTGCAAGGGTTGACTGGTTTCTAACATAAGTCGACCGGACCAAGTTCCTCACGACCAAGGTGTCGACCAATACTATTCACAGGTCGACCGGTCCTTCATTCACAACCTTCCATTTTCCATGTTCTCAAACTTTCAATCAACACTTAAACTGATTTAGTCAAACTTTCACATTGACCTTACTTTATACACTACTAATTCTAACAATTGAATTCCAGCAAGTTAATCGTCATTTCATACCCTTAATCATAATTGAAATATAAGATAATATACTTATAAGACTTTGAATTATGATGAAAGGGTTGGGTGTTACCACACGGTTGAAACTCCGGCATTTTTCTTTGTTTTCATCCACTTTCCACCTCCAACACTTAACAACTTTTATTCTAACATCCAACTTTGTTTCTGTAGGGTCCCTCCTTAATGGTGAGGGACCCACATAATATGAATGGAGACTTTTAAGTCTCTATTCACGGCAGCCTACCTCAAATTAAGGTAGGCTGCTCCCTCAAGCCTCATATAAATAGAGGCTTGAGGGAGTGAAGGAAATTCATCCTTCAATCCTTCAATCTTCATTCGATCGGAAAATATTCGAAGTAGAGAGAAAATTTTTGGAGGGAGAGAAAAGAAAGAGTGTTAGAGGGAAAAATATGTGTGGTGTTTTTGTGCACATTGTGAGTTCTAAGAATGGTGATTTCTCTTAGTGAATATTTTCTAGAATATTTGATTCTAGAAAAATATTGTAAATCCTATTTTTCATAGTGAGATCTTTCTGGACTCGGTCCCCGTGGTTTTTTTCCGATTTGGGTTTCCACGTAAAATTCTCGGTGTGCATTTTTGGCATTATTTCCTTTACTTCTTGGCCGTTATATTTTTACGGAGCGGAAAAATATTCCTGGTATTTTTCGGATCACATCTGTTATCGTTTCTTATACTGTCTGGTTAGTGGTGTAATTGTACTGTGTAAGTAGTTCTGTCTAAGGCAAGACTTGGTATTTAAGTAGTCCGTTCGTGACTTATCTCTCTTACCTGGGAACATACTTGGAAAGGTAATTCTGTCTAGGAAATTGCCAAGAGCGGTTTTCTGGGAATTAACCTGATCAGTACTCACCACGTTTTTTGGTGGCTAAAGTAATAATATTCAGGTGGATATTTAGGTTGTATTTCCCAACAAGTGGTATCAGAGCCTTGTTATTATGGCTGGAAAGGTTGAAATTGAAAAATTCAACGGGAATAATTTTTCGCTATGGAAATTAAAGTTGAAGGCGCTATTACGGAGAGATGGCTGTGTTATAGCTATCAGTGATAGACCGACGAATGTTGAAGATGAGAAGTGGATCAAAGCGGACGGGGATGCTACCGCTATTTTTCATCTTGCTCTTGCAGATGAAATTTTGTCAGGTATCACAGAATTGACAACGGCAAAGCAAATCTGGGATACGCTGACAGAACTGTACGAGGCGAAGTCGTCGCACAGTAAAATTTTCTTGAAAAGGAAATTGTATACTCTTCGGATGTCAGAGTCGACAATGGTCACGGACCACATCAATACTCTAAACACCTTGTTCTCGCAACTCACGGCAATGGAGCACAAAATCAACTCAAATGAAAGAGCCGAACTTTTACTTCAAAGTTTGCATGATTCATACGATCACCTTATTATAAATTTGACCAACGGTACTGCAAAAACTTTGACGTTCAAAGATGTTGCAGCTACTATTCTAGACGAAGAAAGCAGACGGAAGAACAAAGAACGTGCTTCCGTGGAGGTCTTATCAATAGTAAGAGGAAGATCAAGAGAACGTGGGGCTTCTGGAGCCAGGACGTCAGGAAGGGCAAAATCAAAAAGCAAAAAGGGGATTAAGTGCTATCATTGTGGTAAAACAGGCCACATGAAAAAAGATTGCTGGAAATTGAAGAAAAAACAAAATGGAGAAGGTGTTAAAGGAGAGACGAAGAGTACAACTGCGACTGCTTCTGATGGTGAAGATGTAATTATATGTGAAGATGCTGTCAACCTCATAACTCAAGAATCATGTTGGGTGTGTGACTCTGGTGCATCTTATCATGTTACGGTAAAATCCAAGTATTTTACATCTTACACCACCGGCGATTTTGACACTGTCAAAATGGGGAACAATCAGGTTTCCAAAATAGTTGGAAAAGGTGACATTTGTATTCACACCAACACAGGCTGCGAGTTGGTGCTTAAAGATGTCCGATATGTTCCAGATATTCGACTGAATCTTATATCAGTTGGTGCTCTTGATGATGCCGGTTACAAGAGCAAATTTGCTAATGGTAAATGAGAGCTTAGCAAAGGCTCGCTAGTAGTAGCGAGAGGAATCAAATAGTCTAGTTTGTATGTGACTCAAGCAACTGCAAAGGAAGCAGCTGTAAATACTGCCCAAGATAACTCATCAATGGAGTTATGGCACAGACGACTTGGTCACATGAGCGAGAAAGGACTTCTACTACTTGGCAAGAGAGAATGTGTGCCACATCTCAGACATGAATCTTTGTCAAATTGTATTCATTGTTTGGCAGGAAAACAACACAGAGTTTCCTTCAAAAAGAATTCTGCGTCAAGGAAACCAAACGTGTTAGAAGCAATCTATTCAGATGTATGTGGTCCTATGTCAACAAAAACATTAGGCGGTGCTCTATACATGGTCACATTTATTGATGATCACTCAAAAAAGGTTTGGGCTTACACACTCAAAACCAAAGATGAGGTGTTTAACGTTTTCAAACAATTTCATGCTCAAACCGAGCGGGAAACTGGAAAGAAGTTAAAATGCATCCGCACAGACAATGGTGGCGAATATATGGGATCATTTGATGAATACCGCAAGATGCACGGGATCAGACACAAAAGATCAGTTTCAAAGACTCCTCAACAAAATGGTGTTGCTGAAAGAATGAACAGAACGATCGTGGAGAAGATAAGGTGCATGTTATCACATTCAAAACTTCCTAAAACATTTTGGGGAGAAGCAATGAAGACTGCAGTAATTATCATCAATATGTCTCCATCAGCACCTCTGAATGGAGAAGTGCCAAACAGACTATGGACAGGAAAAGACGTCTCTTATCAGCATCTAAAAGTATTTGGATATAGGGCGTTCGTCCATATTCCAAAAGACGAGAGGTCAAAACTAGACAGCAAAGCTAAGGAATGCATATTCCTTGGATACGGAAGTGATGCATTCAGATACAGGCTTTGGAGTCCAACTGACAAGAAAATTGTCAGAAGCCGAGATGTTGTCTTCTTTGAAGATCAAACCATTGAAGACAAGAAGAAAGATGTGGAGATCACTAGTGAGCATCTTGTAAGAGTTGATATGGAAAAATCAACTTTTGACGGGAGAGATGCTGAAGAATCTAGTGAACGAACAGTTGAAGATGTTGACCAAAGAGAAATTGAGATTTCTCGGGAGCCAGCTGCAGAGTTAAGGCGGTCAACAAGAGATCGTCAACCATCAAATAGATACTCTAGAAACGAGTATGTGATGATTACTGACGGTGATGAACCTGAGTGCTATGAGGAAGCTATGGAGCATCAACAAAAGAATAACTGGTTAGATGCGATGCAAGATGAGATGACATCATTGCATGAGAACCATACTTATAAGTTGATTCAACTTCCAAAGGGGCGGAAGGCACTCAAGAACAAATGGGTATACAGGCTTAAACTTGAGAGCGAAAGTTCACAACCAAGGTATAAGGCCAGACTAGTTGTAAAAGGTTTTGGTCAGAAGAAAGGCGTTGACTTTGAAGAAATATTTTCACCTATCGTGAAAATGTCATCCATACGAGTGGTACTTGGATTAGCTTCAAGTCTCAATTTGGAATTGAGCAACTCGATGTGGAAACTGCTTTCTTACATGGGGAACTAGAAGAAGAAATCTACATGGAACAACCAGAATGATTCGTTGAAAAAGGGAAGGAACATCTGGTTTGTAGATTGAAGAAGAGCCTGTATGGACTAAAGCAAGCCTCACGACAATGGTACAAGAAGTTCGACTCATTTATGGTCAATTAAGGATATAGGAAAACTTCTTCAGACCATTGTGTGTTCGTGAAACGGTTCACGGACAATACCTTCATAATTCTCTTATTTTATGTCGACGACATGCTGATTGTGGGCAGTGACAGTGAAAAAATTGCTACGTTAAAGAAAGAACTTAGCAAGTCTTTTGCCATGAAAGATTTATGACCGGCGAAACAGATACTTGGGATGAGTATCACACGCGATAGAAAGAATGAGAAGTTATGGCTATCGCAGGAGAAATATATTAAGAAAATTCTCACCCGATTCTATATGGATAAGGCGCAGTCGGTCAGCACTCCACTTGCTAATCATTACAAACTTACTTCCAAACAAAGTCCTTCTATTGAAGAAGAAAAAGCAGAAATGCAGAGAATTCCATATGCCTCAGCAGTTGGCAGCCTGATGTATGCTATGGTTTGTACGACACCTGACATTGCACATTCTGTTGGAGTAGTCAGTCAATTTTTATCAAATTCGGGCAGAGAGCATTGGAATGCGGTAAAGTGGATTATGAGATATCTTAAAGGTAAGAACCTTTAAGTTTGTGTCTTGGAAGTAAAGAGCCTTTGTTAGTAGGCTACACTGATGCGGACATGACTGGAGATATTGACTCTAGAAGATCAACATCAGGGTATTTGGTTACATTTGGAGGGGGATCTGTATCATGACAATCTAAGAGGCAAAAATCAGTGGCATTATCTACGACAGAAGCTGAGTTTATTGCGGCTTCAGAGGCTTGTAAAGAAATTTTGTGGATGCAAAAATTTCTGACAGAATTGGGACATCGACAAGATAAATATGTCTTGTATTGTGATAGTCAAAGTTCTATACACTTGAGCAAGAATCCAAGCTTTCATTCGAGGTCAAAACATATAGACATCAAATATCATTGGATACGGGATGTCCTTGAGAACAAACAAGTGTAGCTTGAGAAAGTTCACACGGATGACAATGGCTCAGACATGATGACAAAAATTCTGCTGAAGAAGCAAACATGAATTCTGTAGAGACTCAGCAGGATTGAAAAACCTCACCATAAGTCGGGAGGGGGAGTTTGTAGGGTCCCTCCTTAATGGTGAGGGACCCACATAATATGAATGGAGACTTTTAAGTCTCCATTCACGGCAGCCTACCTCAAATTAAGGTAGGCTGCTCCCTCAAGCCTCCTATAAATAGCGGCTTGAGGGAGTGAAGGAAATTCATCCCTCAATCCTTCAATCTTCATTTGATCGGAAAGTATTCGAAGTAGAGAGAAAATTTTTGGATGGAGAGAAAAAAAAGAGTGTCAGAGGGAAAAATATGTGTGGTGTTTTTGTGCACATTGTGAGTTCTAAGAGTGGTGATTTCTCTTAGTGAATATTTTTTAGAATATTTGATTCTAGAAAAATATTGTAAATCCTATTTTTCATAGTGAGATCTTTCTGGACTCGGTCCCCGTGGTTTTTTCCCGATTTGGGTTTCCACGTAAAATTCTCGGTGTGCATTTTTGGCATTATTTCCTTTAATTCTTGGCCGTTATATTTTTACGGAGCAGAAAAATATTCCTGGTATTTTTCGGATCACATCTGTTATCGTTTCTTATACTGTCTGGTTAGTGGTGTAATTGTACTGTGTAAGTAGTTCTGTCTAAGGCAAGACTTGATATTTAAGTAGTCCGTTCGTGACTCACCTCTCTTACTTGGGAACATACTTGGAAAGGTAATTCTGTCTAGGAAATTGCCAAAAGCGGTTTTATGGGAATTAACCTGATCAGTACTCTCCACGTTTTTTGGTGGCTAAAGAAATAATATTCAGGTGAATATTTGGGTTGTATTTCCCAACAGTTTCCAAATCATCTAAATTACTATTTCAAAAGTGTAACATCACCTCAACATTCATCATCCTTTAACACATATTGTACCATTGTTATAACGTATTATATTCATATTGGCTTATTACCCAGAAAGGGTGTTATTTGGAGCAATTTTCATTGCTCGGTTCTTGCACAGGAGACAAAAATTTCCCAACCAAACCAGTTATCAATAGAAATAGGGGTATCGGTTTTACCTGGACATTCCGACAAGGTCGACGCCGACAGCAGGGGGATGCCGAGATTTTCTTTAATTTCTTCGCCATTGCAGAGAAGAACTGCTTGCTTCAGCTATTAGTTACCAACAATAAGTTTTCTGCTTCGAGAGATGGTCAGAAAACTAGAGTCGGAGCTGGTCGGAAAGGTCAGCAACGGCGTGACTGGTTCGATCGAAGATCAGCTGGATGTCACCGAAGTTCTTCAAAACTTTGATCTTGAGATTGGAAGAAGTCCCAAATATTAGCTCGAAGGTGCCGGAGGCGTGAAAATTTTTCTGTCGAGAGCCGGAAACGGCTAGCCAGCGACGGTAACGGCTAGCCGGCGACAACCCCACTGAAAGTTACAACGATTCAGCAGGACGACTACTTCTGCAGCGATTCTCCGATTCTGACGAGAGGGAGAAAACGAGAAGAACAAGTAGAACAACCAACAAAGCAAACTCGAGAGTTACAATCAACAAGGATTGAGAGAAAACAGCGAGTAGCGGAGATCTGGCGCCTTCAGCAAAATTCGAGAGACCCGTGAAAAAATCGCCCAAAATTCGCCTAAAGGGGAGAGAGCACTCTCCTGACCAGATTTTGTCCGTTATCCTTCTTTGTTCCTCCATCTTTCGGTCTTTATAATTGGCTTTGGATGGTTCTTGATATTTTGATAGAGAAAGGAGAAAAATCCCATGTTTTTTTACTAGGGAAGGTCATGGTTTCAACAATAATTTTACTATTTGCAATTGTAGTTCTCCATGGACAAACTTCCAATACCAGACGTTAACTCCACTATCCAGTGTAAAGTCCCATAACTAAAACTTTGAATTCCTAAGGATTTATGTCAATAAAACTCCTTTTCTTTTATGTTCTAAAATCAGAGTGACACTGAAAATTGGTAAGCATTACAAATTAACATAATCCATTAACACTATTAGAATACATGTCAAAACATTCACAAAAACTGAGTACATTTTACTGAAAGTTCTATTTCAAGCGATTCCCAAAACTGAAACCTAATTTTCAAGGTTTCTCTCGCATCCATTAATGGCGGATCAAATGCATACGCATGGAGACTGGATGAGACGCGCCAAAAATCCACGTAAGAACAACAAAGATGGCTTGTAAAGAATATACATATGGACGAGTTTCAAAAAGGACGAGGAATACTTATCGAAAAGTTGGGAGTGAAGGGAGAAAGAAAGCACACCCTGTAGCGCCAAACATTCCCCGGAGCGAGAGAGAGAGAGAAGAGGTGATGATGATTGATGGGTACAACTTGAGGGAGTAGCCAAGAAGTTAAAATGGAAATCCATGAAAAACTTAAAGTTGCTGCCCGCGACAGAGGGGACAACTCCGGCTGTTCTTCAACCAGGTGAGGATGCACGATTCGTGATATACGTGCTGGCATCGCAGTGGGATTACTACTTCCCCATCCCAGAATGTTTCGAGGCAAACGCTGCAGCTCTCCTCTTCTCCTCCCCTCCTCTCGAAATTCTGTGTCCTCAGCATCGCTATGGCTGAATCCGAAGCCCCTTCGCTGTCGCCCTCTTCGCCCTCTTCGTCATCGGAACCATCCGACTCTTCCTGCGACGTGACCAGAAAGAAGGATTCGTCCACCAAATCGGAAGTCTCCAAACGGTCGTGAATGGAATCAACGTAGATTTTTTGGACCAAGTTAAGATTGGCGAAGACGATAAAGAAGGGAGAAGGCGGAGGGGAGCGACGGGCAGCCAGGCCATTGGCGAAAGCCGTAATTCTAGGGCAGACAGCGTTGGTGACCCAGGATGCTAAGTTCATGCTTGAAAGCGAGTGCCGTATATGGGGGTGCAAATCCGAGACCTGACCGAAATTGATATCGAACGAAGCGAAAGCGGGTGGACCCACAGATTCATCTTCTCCTTGCGGCAGAAACCCATGGAGGGTGCGCTGAAAAACACGACGCGAGGCCTTCCAACGGAGATGGAGAACATCAGTGGAGAGGGCGTCGAGGGTTTCTTGCGGCGGGATGATTGCCTCAAGCTTGATGTCAATATCGAATGGCATTGCAGAGTGCAGAAGCAGGGATGAGGGAGTTATTGGGAGGGAGAAGGCGGGAAGAGTCTGAGCGGGAACTGGAATTTGTAGTAGAAATGGGCAACAATTATGGAAACCAATGGCTTTCCTAATTTCTGCTTCCAACGGTCATATTTCCCAGGCGAAGCAAGCCATAATCAGATAACGGGTCGAATTACATTTGATTTTAAAAGAGAAATGAGATTACCGTTGGAATTAGTGTCGGATAGGTTATTTACTTAAGTTGATATGAATTTCAAATAGTTGCTAATCCATGACATGTTTTTTGTATATATAATTGTAGTTTGGATCCCCATGATTCTTGTCATAATGTAGAGATTGGTAAGGCGTGTCATCGTGAAAATACCGCCGGCAATTAACTGAATCTGCTGGGGTTGCTTTGATACTGTCTGCTGTTCATCAACGAGTGGATTAGTGGGATTACAGACCATTTTCATCGGAGAAAGATGGCAGTCATGAACATGATTTATCGATTTTCACTTGGAAGATCGTGAGAAAATGGTCACCCGAATCTCTATGAACTATTCCTATGCTTCTTTCATATTCATTTAATTCCAAGATCATATTTTAATGCCACTTACATCTAATTCTCCGATAATTGGGTATAACTTCCGTGCCCTGGACCTTTTATCAAGTTTCTTCATCATCTTATTTACCAATGTCAGTTCTCATTTCTAGGAATACTTGCAAGCAAATGGCGACAAAAGTCAAGTACTAAAGGTAAGTATTATTAATGGATCGATTTCTTTCTGCTCTTGATCATATTGTAAATGTTTTACAGGGGTGAATTTATTTTCTCGAGACATGATTTATTGAGAAACAAATATTATGTATTTATAGGCATCAAAGATAACAGGATATATGAAATTTGATATTCCTTCAAATGTTATTAACACAGCCAACAGGAACGATGGAAACACGAAAAAACCCAACAACATGTCACAAAATAAAACGAGAACACCAAAAGTCCAGTGATAATTGACCCTGGAATCTTACCACGAACATACTACCCTAAGTAATATTCAGAACTTGCTCTCTTGTATTCCATTCTCATTGGTCCTTAACACAAAATCAATATGATCATAGTTTAAACTTTCTCAGGAAGGTAGAATACCAAAGTTACAGGCACTGCCATAACCTGTGTTTTTCCCTAGAAAACTTAACTATTTTGCGTAATAACCCCATATTTGGATCATTGCTATATATGATCATAGTTTAAACAGCTACTGATGATGCTTTTTTCAGAGGGAAGTAGATTTGTTTTAAAGCAAATAAAACTGAAGTCTTGTCTTAGTGTTAGTTTGATTAATGAGTATGTAACTCATTTGATCTTATCAAATAGCCTTTTGTAGCTGTTAAGTCTTGAAAAAGACTCAAGGGCGCAATTGGTTGGTCAATAGCTGACATTAAAGGAATAAGCCCAAGTATCTGTATGCACAAAATTCTTATGGAGGAAAACCACAAACCATCAATTGAACAACAAAGGCGACTTAACCCGGCTAGGAAGGAAGTAGTTAAAAAAGAGATTATCAAGCTGTTAGATGCGGGGATTATTTATCCAATTTCTGATAGCTGATGGGTTAGTCCTATACATTGCGTTCCAAAGAAAGACGGCACTACAGTGGTTACCAACGAAAACGAAGAATTGATACCGACAATAACCGTTACAGGATGAAGAGTGTGTATCGATTACAGGAAGTTAAATAAAATGACACGAAAGGATTATTTCCCGCTGCCATTTATTGATCAAATGTTGGATCGGTTAGCAGGGAAGAAGTTCTACTGTTTTCTTGATGGTTACTCGGGATATAATCAAATCTCTATCTCGCCCGAAGATCAAGAAAAGACTACATTCACTTGCCCGTACGGAACTTTCGCGTTTCGAAGAATGCCCTTCGGATTATGCAACGCTCCAGCCACTTTTCAACGATGTATGATGTCAATCTTTTCGAATATGGTGGAGCAAGTTATGGAGATCTTTATGGACGACTTCTCGGTAATGAGTAACTCCTTTCAAGACTGTTTAAATAATTTAGAAGTGGTTCTCAAACGTTGCTTAGAAACAGATCTTGTGCTGAATTGAGAGAAGTGTCACTTTATGGTTACCGAGGATATTGTTCTTGGCCATCGGGTTTTGAAAGAAGGAATTGAAGTTGATAAAGCGAAGATCGATAATTGTAAAACAATTAGGAACATGAGGCAAATCTTTGAGAAAATCAGACGGCTTCTTGTAGCTACGTCGCATCTCATCCTCGACCAAGCGATCAACTTTTGCTTTGACCCTAGGGTCCGCGTAGTCATCGTCGATGTAAGGCAAGGCGTCTATTATCTCATCGTTTATATAACCCGTCCATTTTGGTTGAGGAGGAGCTTCGAGCATCAGAACATCACCATTATTCTTCGCCATTGTTGTAACGCTGAAGCTCCCTTTCTCACCCGACTAGAGAAAAGCAACGCGAAGAGTGATCAACCCGAGATAGCCAGATGCCTAGACCCGTTCTTAAACGCCCGACTTGAATATCTACTTAGCTTTTCAATACTTCGTTTGTATATTAGTTAAATAGCAATCTATATCCTCAACTAAGGATAATTGCACCTACACCCTTTAACTTTTAAAGTATTCAATATACACCTTAAACTTTATAATAATTACAATTGAACCATATTATCACATTTTTTTTCTAATTTTAAGGTGCCGACTTTGTGACTTGAAATAAAAGTAGTACATTCATAAAAAACAAAAAAAAATTCATAAATTTATTAAAAGAGCATTTACCGGTTTGGTTCAATTTTAACTAAAAATAAAACCAAAGTGATTAATTTAAGAATCAACTCTACCACATTCGATGCTGCAAGAGAGACGGAGAATAAAATCCCCTAGGGATCCCATTTAAATGCGAGAAAGTTGACTCAGACGTTCATTTTTGACTGAAAATTAAACCGACCCGATTAGTTTAAGAAGTAACTCGTCCACACTCAATGCTAGGCAATAACCCAATCAAGAGAAAGACAGGGCAATGAAATCCCCTAGGGATCCATTTTCCAGAAATAGAAATGCGTGAAAGTTGACTCGTGCGAGACCTCGTCCAAGTCAATTTCCCCATCCGGCGGTGCCTCGTCCGGCGGAAGACGAAACAAGAAGAAGAAACATAAGCCAAGCAGTGGCAAGGATTTGTAGAGAAACTATAATGATATCTAATATGATTTGCATCACAATTCACATCATCCCATCATTTGAGTGAGTGGTATTTGGAAACGCGTTTATAAGTTGACAAAATAGAATCAGATATTTGAAAATAAGAAAAGCTTAAACGTTGCTTATCAAAACCATGGTGGCAAAACTTTGGAACTAAATCAGACATTTTATAGTTCATATTTTAAACTTTGGAGGACAACTTAGGAGAGAGCTAACCGCTGTAGCCAAAAGATTAAAATGGTTGCCTAACTTTGGAGAGCGATTAGCCCATAAATACAAGTAGCTTTGTTTTTATTTTTAAGTGATATAGAGAAACACAATCATCTTTGTTACAAGAAAAACCTTTAAATTTCTGACTTTATCTTCTCAAATTCCTGAAAATTATGTGAACTGATTCTGTGTTCTCATAATTCTAAAAATTTAACTTAATCTGTAATGCCAAAAATTTACGAATCGAAAATCAATTGTTCAATCAAAATTTATATCCTTCGTCAGAATTGAATATCACACAAATTCATTAGTAGAAAAATGACAAAATGTTTACCCTAAAATTCTACATTGTTTACAGATACAATGCTTGAACACACGTCATTGGATTACTTGTTTTCACCAGCTTTGAGCATGTGTTGTGCTATTTGAAGTTATTGTTTGCAAAATGTGTACTGTCTCATCAATCACCTATAATAACCAAATGGTTATAGGAGCGATTTTATGAATTGATATATATTGGCAACCATGGGGCCTGAGAAGCACAAGTATATTCAAAGTAATTTCATCTTTTCTATCATCCAAACAGGGTTGGATCTCTACAATGCTCCCATGAAAAGAATAATGTCTGGCCTAACTGAAGCAGCCCAGCAGGCTTACTAAACAGAACTCGAGCAGGATGAGCATCATCGTCTTCATTTACAGAGACGCGGCACTTTGATTTACAGAGGACGGCAGCAGTAAGGGAAAGATGTAACGAGATCTGTTACGACCAAAGCGGAAACCATTATATTTCTCGACGGCATAATGGACAACTCTGGCTGTTCTTCAACCAGGAGAGGATGCATGATTCATGGTATGTGTGGTCGCACCACAGTGGGAATACTTCTTCCCCATCCGAGAATGTCTCCTGGCAAATAGTGCAGATCCCTTCCGCTTCTCCTCTCCACTCGAACTTCCGTCTTCTCAGAAACTCTATCACTGACTCCATACCGAGGGGTTCTCGAATGTAATGATTTTCGATGAAGTTTAGATTCGCGAAGATGACCGTGGAGGGGTAGGGGGGGCCGGGACGTGCGGCACCGAAACCAATGGCGTAGGCCGCGATTTTGGCGCAGAGAGACTTGCAGAGTGATGGTCTGAAGTTGAGTGTTACAAGCGTGCCCAGTATGCGGCTGTTCAATTCTGGGAGCGACCCGAAACGAAAGCCAATCTGCGAAGAAGCCGGTGGACCCACAAGCTCATCTTCGGGCGGCAGAATTCCAGTCTGAGTGCACCGGAAAACACGACGCCAGCGATTCGAGTTTATATGGAGAACATTTGTGGGCGGGGCGCGGATGTCGCATTGCGGTCGGAAGAACCCTTTCAACCTGATCTCTACATTCGAAACCATTGTAGAAGGTGGGAGATGAAGAATGGAGATTGTAGCGAGATGAAGAATTGAGATTGTAGGGCGATGAAGAATGGAGGGAAAGCGCGAAAAGACAGAGAGAGATGGAACGAGAAAACGGTCATCGCGCGCTTTTAGTTTATATAGCCATTTGGTGATGGGATTTTGGAAAGTAGCTACTTTCCTAATTTCTGTAGAAACTAATCGCTCCAATCCGGGGGCTAACGGTAACATTTATGGAGATTGAAGAAGATGCCCTCTCATCATCTGCAACAAACTGCATCTGCCCTTCATCTCTGTTAGCTTTGGTTCTTATTTTCCATCCTTCATCTCTGTTAGCTTTGGTTCTTATTTTCCATGGCCGCTTCGGTTTCAACCTGGTCCGGTTTAGTTTTAATAAAAGCTGGTTCTCTTTAAATAAGTGGGGTCGCTTATTTGGGGAAGTAATTAAGGGATCGGGGCTTAGGTTTTAGGTGAACAGGGCCGCAGCAAGAAGTGCGGAAGACGACGAAGGCAATCGGAGCCATTCCGCGCAATTGAAGGTGTTCATCGGCGAGGAGATTCTGTGTTCCGACGGTTTGAGGTAGTTTCGGCCGTCTGTAAGCACGGTAGTTGTGTCTTTAGTCTTATCCGAATCTTGTAAAGGACTCCGACGAGTTTTCTTGATTTCTCCTCCGGTCAATAATGATAGAATGCATGAGTTGCGTTGTGGATGTAGGACTCTGTCCGAACCACGTTATTTCTCGTTGTTCTTTCTTTCTTGAATTGTTGAGTTTCATCGGTTTATTTCACGCTAGAGAATTACGTAGTTCGAGTTCTAATTCTACAATCTCCTATCCCGAGTCCGTTGCAGTTAACGTGACACTCAATTCATAATTTGTTTTGTTTTTTCCTTCTTTTTTCAGGATTGTATGTGTCTGCAACTGAAGATGGCTATGCTTCGTCAGAAAATGGGGTTTTTCATTCGTGGATCAGGGCTTCGTCCGTTCTATATTCGGAATCTCGCTTATTATTTAGGTTCCCGAGGAGAGGAGCATTGTCATTCCATCTTCAGGTTGATTTTCTGACAAAGGCATTGGATAGGAGGACATTGGATTTCAATAAAAGAGAACTTTCTTGGGGTCTGGTCTGATTGTCGAAACTCAGAAAACCAGGTTTGAAGATGAAGGTGGCGAAGCCAGTTTTTATTGGTGGAGAAAATATCGATGATGAAAATTCTGGCAGTTGAAGAATGTGGAATCAGCGGAGTTGGTGATTTTGTTTTTTAAGTTGAAGTGACCAGCTTCCAATGCTTTCTATGACGTCTCTTACGTCTTACTTCTTCCTCAGGGCCTCCATAAATTGTTCAGTGCTCTGCTGCAACCCCGATCCAATTGCAACAGAGAATTTCCAGACTCAATTGCTGATTTACAGATCTCTTCTCACCCTGCCAACTGGATCTTCACTCCCTTAATCCTTGCATGCAAGAAAACGTGTGATTAGAATTTATTATCCTTTGAGAAATCCTTACTGCCGGTTTCATTTCTTCAGAGGCTAGCCGTATTGAAGAAACACTGGCTGTCAGCGCGCATTTTCTAATCAAGCAGCTCCAGGAGGTATGGCTACACCTCTTTCAATCTCACATTGACGATCGTTTTTCTGCATGACAGAAATCTGTGCAAGCTGTTTATTCATTTCTTGTATCCCCCATAGCAATAAGATATTAGTCTTTCTATTGAGTTACTAGGCTTAGCAACCAAGACTTCCTCCGGTTCATCACATGTCATATTCTTATTCACTAATTGATTATAAAGAAAATGTCACTCTAAGTGTCGTTCTTGTTCCACCGCTGACTCCTTTTTTCTGCCTATTGTTGTTTGAAAGTATTAATTTCAGTGTCGGTCGGGGAAAACATTCTCTGTCCTAAAACTCATTTGAAGAGGAGTAGTTTATCATTGTTAGGGAACAATATTTGTTTTGTTTCAACATTTCAAAACATTGTTATCACAGCCTACTAAAATGTTGTATTTCATTGCTATGAATTCTTCTATCCAATATATAGTACTTGTTCGTTGCATTCCCTGCCGCATCAAACTCTTCTCCCTTAATCTCCCTCCGTCTTGAGAATCTTGTTTATATTTAAGTCGCCACATTACTGGAGGCACTACTTTTTTCTCCTGACACGAATAATGGAGAAGCAGTTATAGGCAACAAATATAATAGTAGGAATGGAATTTTATTTTGCTTCATATCATATAATATTGTGTTATGCTAGGCCATCAAAGTCCACCCAATTTACACAAGTGGATCCAATGGAACATTACATGAAGACTAAGCAGTGTCAAAGCTTCTCTTTATGAGATTAATATCCGTTACAAAGTAGCATGTTTCTCTTCGCTAAAGTTCTTAATTATTTTGGTTCTCTTTGGTAATTACTTTTAGAGATTTTAAATTGGTTGTCTAATGTTCTTTCGATTTGTGGTTTAAAATGGTGGTAAGTAGAAAAGTAGCAGAAGATGCATGAGAAGAATACTGTCTAGAGTTGCAGCTGAAGATGGAGACTATCCATCCAAATCTCACTTGCATTTGTCTTTCCAAGACGGAACAAAGCAATGCAGGCGTAGATGAATAGTTTTCGTCCTTTTCTTTTCCTGGTGCTTTATGTGCTTTATTACTTAACTTATCTTTTCCGCTGTGAACCAAATTTATCTGGTTGACCTCGAAAGTACTTAGTTGAGTTGTGTTTCAAACAGCAAAACACAAAATATTTATAGGGAGTATGACATCCATTTAAGGAGTTTGTAAGATGATGTCTATATCATGGTAATGCTGCATGAGTTCCACTAGAGACTTTTTAGTTGTATGGTCAATCAAAAGTTATTTTTTATGCTTCAACAAATAGAATGATCCTATCAAAAGCTTACATGAAGCTTGGAGCTCTTAGAAACCATGACTCCAACAATTATTGATGGTAACATAAAAGGACAATACTAGTTAAAAGAACAATAATAGTTTCATAGCATGATTTGATGACGATGTTAAGTGTAACATGTTCTAGTACTCTCAGTATAATATTGTTCGCTTTGATACGAAACTTTCAAAATTTTATTTTTGAGTTTACAATCAAAATATATTATATCATGGAAGATGCAAAATACTATTTATATATAACACAAATATTATTTTTTCAAGTGATGCAAAAAACTTCGCATAATGGAGGAACAAACCTTGATTGTCTCGTGCACCATATGTGATGGATAACATTATATTTGAATACTACCCATCATATCATGAAGTTTTGGGTTATAATGGGAATAACAATGCTTATAACCAACGTTAGACCCAAAATTACAAGTATAGTAAAACCCGCCGTCGAGAAAATCTCAACCACGACTTTCTAATATGATACAAAATCAAGGTCAAGACCAATAACTTTATCAAACTGCCAAACATAGAAGGTTCAATTACAAAATCTCAACCTACTTGAGTTTGTGCCCCAAACTCAATCAACCCGACCCGACAACAAGTTACGATGGATAATTAAACAGGTCGGGTTATTGATTGTAACTGAGTGTGTACAAACTCACGTGGGTTCGTATTGGTATGGATCGGTTATCAGGTTATTTTTTTTAAAAAATCAATAATATTTAAATTTCAATCTCCCTTCCAATCCTTAAAACGAATTTAAATACCCAAGCAAGTCATAAATCAGATAATGGGTCGAATTACATTTAAATTTAAAAGAGAACTGAGATACCGTTGGAATTATAATTGTTAGTATCTGATAGTNATTGGTTATCAGGTTATTTTTAAAAAAAAATCAATAATATTTAAATTTCAATCTCCCTTCCAATCCTTAAAACGAATTTAAATACCCAAGCAAGTCATAAATCAGATAATGGGTCGAATTACATTTAAATTTAAAAGAGAACTGAGAATACCGTTGGAATTATAATTGTTAGTGTCTGATAGTTTATTTACTCAAGTTGGCGTGAATTTCAAATAGTTGTGATCCATGAGATTTTTTGTAGATTTTTGGAGAAATCACAGTTTTGCTCAAGCAATCAATTAGGATTGAAATCGTGGGGGAATGTTCTTTATCTCCAGCATTACAGAGTAGACAGATCCACTGATATTCTCGCTTGATGCTTAAAGCATGTTGTTGCTCGTTCCAGATGTTCGTATGCGATATTATTCACAAGTTCTTGTCTCTTCCACGTTTGCTTAGCTGCTGCTGTAATTATTGTATATTACACAAGTGCTTATAATTGAGCTGTCATGGCAGTGAACGCTATCATACTAAGGGGTGGCCCTCGGAGACCAAACAGATGAAGACGAGGAAGCAAGTTCCAAAAAAATTACAATTACATTATGGTGCTAAAATGAATCATATCAGCTATCCTTGAATTACGTTTTACTACCATTTTCTATCTCTGTTTCCATTCCTACAGAGAAATCAAGAGAATTACCCAGAAAGCTTGGCGACGAGCAAGCAGACCGCCATGAAAACAACATAGAGTCCAACCAGACAAAATCCCCAGAATCTCGGAACTCGGAACCTGGACCAGATAACTACCAGCAGGGAACCCATCAGACTCATAAGCAAGAACACAAACGCAATCACTATTCCCAAATGAAATTCGAGATGATAAGCTTCTGGATATGAATCGGCTGTCAGCATAATCAGAGCTGTTCCAAGCCCGACGAGCATGTTAAACATCGGCCCGGCAAAGCATGCGGCCATGGCCAGTAAAGGCTGACCAGCTTTTGCGAGTGCCACATCAGCAGCGAGGTCTCCCACCGAATTTCCCCATGCAAGAACAGTCAAGCCCAGAAGAGATTGAGGTAATTGGAGGAGAGCTCCAAGGGCGGCTAGGCAATTGAGTAGCTCACCTGCAATAGTGGATATCCAAAAAACGCTCATAACAAAGGCCACCAGAATCACCAATACTTGCTCTGTTTTTGGTGGTTCTTTTTCGACGGCAAAATGAAGCAATGAAAGAGAAGAGCTTCCGCATAGAACCACAAGCCATAGAGGAAGATGGGTGTGGGAAAAGAGGAATACGATAGGATAACTGAAGGGTACCAATAAGTTGCAGGAATATAACAATGCGAGTGGGCAGAGAGCGATGTTGGCTGATGCGTAGAATCTGCTCCATTCGGACGGCGATGGTTGGGGAATGGTGAGTTTTAACACAAACCCAACAGGTACACTCCATGCTTTAGAGATCTAGATAATGCAATAGATAAGTCAGTACATAAAGATGAATATCATAAGGCTAGCTGTAAAATAAAACCTCCAAATTATGTAACTTCTCAGTCAAACAACTTATACATTTTACAACGAAAAGCCAACAATTGTACATTGAAGTATGGAAGGTAATGCAATACATGTGAAGAGTGGAAGCCTTCTGTCAGGTTTAACTTCAACAAAGAGATGCCCTCCTATTTGTCTTTCTTTAGAGCATTTCGCAAGAGGACTACTAGCAGTTCAAGTTGAGAATACCAAACTTCAAAATCAAAGTCAGGTTTCTCTGTTCTCCCTCATTTTCAATGATTTTACTGATTAAAATTGAGATATCCATAGTGTGTAAATAGTGCCAAAGTTTCAGAAAGAACAACAGAGCAGGTCCAAAACAAAGCATACGTGAATGCAAAACAGGAAAGAGAAAAATGCACCTACGAAATATTTTTGATTAATTCAACAGCTCCATTTTTCAGCCTTAAGGTAAATAAGATGAGGAAACTATGAGAGTTGAGAACAACACATATAGGGTAACTAATGTCATTGACCAGGCCAACTCAGAACTTTTGCTCAAGTGCAAACTAGTGGCACAAGGAACAATAAACATCGCAAACTAATTATGCATTGAACAGACTGAAGCTAAATTAGACAAGTTCCCATCGATAATCACCCCCTATTGAATGAAACTGCGACTGGAGAAAAGAGTACAAAGAATTCAGAGACAAATGTAACTATTTGGATCATACCAGTGAGAAAACTTGAGAAAATCCAGAACTTGATTTCTTTTCATCTGAATTTCCCAAACCAGAACCGATCTCACTGTCTGGTGCCACAGAAATTGGCAGCCTCACAATTTCGATTCCCTTCCTTGATTCTTCACCACCCATTCCAAAATCCATCCAAAACACAAAGGCAACAAAAAATAGGTAGAATCCAACAAATCCAATCGCTTGCCATAGAAAGATCTCAGCGCTAAGATACACATAAAACAAGAACAGGGCTGCAATTAAATAAAACAATACGTCCCTCACAAACGGAGCTGGGTTCACAGCAAAGGGCGCAGCGTAAATCGCCACGAATCCAACCACAAAAGCAGAGACAAATGTGCCCGCCGAGAGAATTGCACCAAAGCCGGTTCGGTACTGACCCCCGCGGACAGCAGCAACCGAAGCAAATACATCAGGAGCGCCGTTTCCTAGCGCTAGGAGAGTCACGGCGCCCATACTGGGGGATAAATTGAGATGATAAGCAAGCTTGGTAGTAACAATAGAGAAATAATCCTGCGCGGTTGTGATAAGAATATAGAAGTGCAGAAGGAGAAGAAGAGAGAGAAAGGGAACGGATAGAACTGGTTGTTCCTGAAAGAGGCAAACATGGAGCCAGAAGTAGCTGATGAGGCCGCCATCTGAACGGGATTTGGCAGAGGAACAAGATGGGGACAGAGCGGAAGTGTTGTCGGAGGAGATGAGGGACCTTTTGGGGAAAATGGGTGAAATAGAGGGATGATCATGGCAGAATAAAGGTGGGGTTTTGAGGAGGAAGAAGAGGAAGAAGGAGAGAAGGGAGAGCCAAATCGCAGAGGTCTTGATGGAGGAGAGAGAGAAGGCCATGCCATCCCAAAGTCTTCAATGAACTGGTTTGTTGATGGTTATGTGCTTTTGTGATTCGTCTTCTGGAATTAGAAGAATTGGGTTCCCGAACCGGAATCAACCTGTGGACCGAATCAAAACAGGCTGCTCTGGTGCCATTCTTAATTCGTACAAACCGATATTTATATATAATATAAGAGAATTCCTAAATCACTAAGAATTAAGAAGGGCAAAAGAATTAAGGATCGATGTAACATCTCGTTTTGAAAATCCTTAAAACATTTAGAGAATTTTTTTTTTTTACCTTATTTCTTTTAAAACTCATTACCAATGATAATTAGGAAAGGTCAAATGAATCTCGGGTTCAACTTTCATTTCTTTTCAAACCGTATCACTCCTTTAAATGGTGAAATTTTCAAAAACACTTCGTCACCTTTTTCAAATTCTAGTTCCCTTCGTCGTTGATCTACATAGCTTTTCTGTCGACTTTGAGCTGTTTTGATCCGTTGTCTAATAATTTTAACTTGATCAGCGGTCTGTTGTAAAATCTGTGGACCATAAAGCTTTGCTTCACCGACTTCATTCCAATACAATGAAGATCTGCATTTTCTTCCATATAGCGATCATACAGAGCCATACAAATCGTTGATTGATAGCTGTTGTTATATGCGAACTCCACTAATGACAATAATTTACTGCAAGTCACTTGAAAGTTCATCACACATGCTCTCAACATGTCTTCCAATATTTGAAAAGTTCTTTCAGTTTAACCATCAGTTTGGGAATGAAACACAGTACTAAAAGTTAATGTAGTTCTCATAGCATCATGTAAGCTTTTCCAAAACTTAGAAGTAAACTGTGTATCACGATGTGATACCATAGATATTGGAATTCCGTGCAATCTTACAATTTCTTGAATATACAATTCTGCATACTTATCCATAGAAAATGTCATCTTTACTGGCAAGAAATGGGCGGACTTTGTTAGTCCATCCGCAATTACCAAAATAGCGTCATGTCCTTTTGTTGTTCTTGGTAATCCTACTACAAAATTCATTGCTATATGTTCCCACTTCCACTCTGGAATTGGTAAAGATGGAAGGATTCCAGCTGGTCTTTTGGTGTTCAGCTTTCACCTGTTGGCATGTAACACATAACTCCACATACTTCGCCACATCTTCTTTCATATTTGGCCACCAGAAATGCTATTTTAAATCCTGATACATCTTAATGCTTCCAGGATGCACTGAAAATACATAAGAATGAGCTTCTGTCAATATTTTCTTTCATAATTCTGGCTTTTTTGGAATATACCATCTATCACAAAATTTTAGAATGCCATCATTCGAGTACTTGAATTCAGAAGAATCTGGTACCTTGCCTAATTGACACTGTTTATATTCTGAATCTTCAAATTGAGCTTCCTTGATTTTCTCCATAAGATTCGGTTTAATAGACAATGTTGCAAGTATAGAACTTAGATCTGATACTATTTCTATTCCAGATCTCTAAATTTCATATTGCAATGTCACATACATTGCCAATTGCATAGGCACAAACTTTCTACTCAACGCATCAGCCACCACATTAGCTTTGTCGGAGTGATACTTGATTTCAAAATCATATCTTTGACGAATTCGAGTCATCGCCGTTGCCTCATGTTTAACTCTTTTTGAGTAAACAAATATTTCAAACTTTTATGGTCTGAAAATATTTCACATTGTTGACCATATAAATAATGCCTCCAAATCTTAAAGGCAAAAACCACTGCAGCAAATTCTAGATCGTGCGTAGGATAATTTTGTTCATAATTCTTCAATTGCCTTGAAGCATAGGAAATCACTTTTCCTTCTTGCATTAATACGCAACCCAATCCAATCTTTGAAGCATCACAATAAATGTTAAACTTCATGTCTTCTGTTGGAATAGTTAAGATTGGAGCTGACGTTAACTTTTGTTTTAAATTCTGAAAGCTACTTTCACATTCGTCTGACCACCAGAATTTTATATTTTTCTTTGTTAAGCGAGTCAATGGAATTGCCAGTTTTGAAAATCCTTCAATGAATCTACGATAATATCCCGCTAATCCAAAAAGACTATGCACTTCACTAACATTTTTCGGTTGTGGCCAGTCCAAAACAACTTGTATTTTTGACGGATCAATAGAGATACCATCTTTAGAAATGACATGTCCAAGAAAGTTAACCCTGTCTAACCAAAATTTGCACTTTGAAAATTTTGCGTAAAACTGATGTTGCTTTAAAACTGTCAATACAACTTTTAAGTTCTCTTTATGCTCTTCCTTCGTTTGCGAATATATTACAATATCATCGATAAACATAATGACAAATTTATCGAGATACTCTCTGAATACTCTATCCATCATGTCCATAAAAGTTGCTGGGGCATTGGTCAATCCAAAATACATCACTAGAAATTCATAATGTCCATATCTAGTTCTTAACGCATTTTTCGGAACATCTTCTGTTTTGACCTTTAGTTGGTAATACCCCAGATCTTAAATCAATTTTTGAGAATACACATGCACCTTGAAGTTGGTCGAATAAATCATCAATTATGGGAAGTGGATACTTGTTCTTGTTTGTCAATTTATTCAACTCTCTGTAGTCAATACACATTCTTAGTGAACAATCTTTCTTCTTAACGAATAAAACTAGAGCTCCCCATGGTGAGAAACTCGGGCGTATAAAGCCCTTATGCATAATTCTTCCAATTGTGTCTTTAATTCCTTCCATTCTACCGGTGTCATTCTATAAGGATTTTTTGATACTGGTTCTGCCCCTGGATATACATCAATCACAAACTCAATGTCACGATTAGGGGGCAATCCTAGTAGATAATCCAGAAATACGTCTGAGAAATCCTGCACCACTGAAATATCTTGTAACTTTGTACTGCGCTGAAATTGTACATCCACTACATTTGCCAAAAACCCTTCACAATCACTTCTTCTTAACAGTTTCTGAGCTATAATGGATTATATAATAGTCGCTTTGTTAGTATTCCTCATTGCTTGAAAAGAATACCAGTTTGCATTCGGCGGTTGAAAACTAACTGTTCTAGTTCTACAATTTATAGTTGCAAAACTCTTGAACAACCAGTCCATACCCAGAATTACATCATAACCTCACATATCCATAACTATAAAATCTGCATATAATTTTCTATCGGCTATAGAAACGATACAATTCAACAATACATAATTCAAATGCAAATGCTCACTTGATGGTAACACAACATCATAAATATGCTCAGCTACCATTGGTGAACATTCTAATTTAATCATGAATGCAGATGATATGAATGAGTGCGTAGCACAAGAGTCTATCAACGTATAAGCAGACACATCATTAATTAAAATAGTACCTGACACCACATGAGATTGCTCTTCACTATCCGACTCGATTATTGCAAAAACCCTTGGTGCAACTCTAGCCTGATCTTTGTTCTGTAGTGGACAGTTCATAGCTATGTGACCCTCCTTCTTGCATCTAGAATACTTGTTGGTGCCAGCTATACATTCTCCGTAATGAACCTTGTTGCATTTAGGACATGGCACCCTTTGAGAAGAGTCTTGTGGCTTTTTCTCTTTTCCCTGCTCTGTCTTCCCTTCATTAGGGCTTTTAGTACCCCTTGACTGCTGGCAGCCCTTATTTTGTTGGGGCTATACTGTTTCGTAAAATTGTTGTTGTGCCTCCTGTTGTTTCTGAAATTTAGTTTCCTCTTCTTCTATTTCAAGGGCCTTAGATGTTATCTTGGAATAAAGCACGTCTTCTATTCCATATATCTTCACTCCTTTATAGATTTTAAATTTGAGGCCTTGAACAAACTAGTGTACTTTGTTTTCATTACTGGCTACAAGATGTGGAGCAAATCGTGACAGTGATTCAAACTTTCGTATATATTCAGCCACTGATCTAATTTGGTGTTGTTGAGCAAACTCTATCATCCTACTAGTTCGAACTGCACGGCTGAAATATTTGTCATTGAATACATTTTTAAATTGTTCCCATGTAATCTCCCTCACATTGTGGGTGGTCTTAACTGTATCCCACCAAAATCTTGCATCGTTCTCTAACATAAATGCAACACACGTTACTTTCTCTGTATCCTCGATTTTTGCTTACTCAAAAATATCCTCTAACTTTCGAATCCATTCTTCAGCATGAGTTGAATCTGTAGACTGTCCATCAAAACTCGGTGGATGGAGTCGACGAAATCTTTCACAGCTCAATTCTCTTTGATTTGGACGTGGATTTCTTTGTTCTTCTCGTGTCTGATTCTGATAAAACTGATGGCTTAATAAATAAACCAAACTTGTCAATGGATCAGTACTACTTTCACTGATGTCACCAACATTCTGATATTCTCTCGGATCTTCATCCATAGGTCTTCGTCCTCTCGACATTTTGTATATTTCCTTAGCAATTCCCTATTATAAGAAAGGTAATAAATAACTTAAATTTAAAAAAAAAAACTTACAGTTGATGAAGTGTCTTCATGTGAGAATTTGTGTTGTTATGCAGTCTACAAAAACATTTTTAAAACCCAGTGGGTGCTCTGATACCATATTGTAACATCCCGTTTTGAAAATCCTTAAAACATTTAGAATTTTTTTTTGTTTTTATACCTTATTTCTTTTAAAACTCATTACCAATGATAAAATCATCTTTGATTACAGCGGAAGACTGAAATACATGAACTCATCTTTAATTAAATGACAATATAAAATCAAACATTTTTAGAAACACTCATAATTTACATTCAAAAGTTGTCAAATACAGTTATTACAAACCATACAAAATAGTTATTCAAAAACATGTTTCTTACAACCTATTTTATAAACTATACCATACGTTTAAACTTTGACTTCAAAACACTTATTTACATTACATGAAAAACCATGCCCACTGGTCATCTTCGCACTAACAACATAAATGCTCGCCATGGACACCCTTCATCATCAGTGATTTTCATTCTGAGTATCAAACTCCTTACCTACATTATAAAGTCCTTCTAATGAGCCTAAAGCTCAGTAAGACATGAAAACTATAAAATGTGTAACATGCATGAACTTTTGTAAAACTATTCAATTTCATTTCAATTTTGACATTCATTCTTTCTTTAGTTACCGTAGCTATGAGATTATTGTGAGGCGAACTATGATGGGAAATTGAGAGGTTAACTATGACGTCCACGTAAGACAACCAACTCAAATCCCTCCTCAACAACAAACTGTTACATGAATTCATGAATCTTCTTTTGTTCTTTCTTTGTATCATGTTCTGTTGTCTATGAAAAATCATGCATGAGAAATTCATTTTCGTTATTTTAAGTAAAACATGATGCATGATTCATGTACAATGCTTAATAAACAAAACATGCATTTATCATATCCTTGATTCTAGCAAACAATATCAACCAAGCACACAAACAACCCTCAAATGAATTGAGGTCGGTGTATTGTGCATTACACCCCAAGCAGTCTAGTATATCAAAGCATTAACAAACAATAATCTTAATCTTTATAATGTAGTCCCACTTAAGGGCCAATCACATGCATCATAATCTAACCTTAGGTCCTTAGCTTCAATATAATCACTTGATCACTTAACCTTCACCACTTAGCAATATGGTAATCCTAACAAAATAAAAGAGAACACAATTCAAAGTCTTGGAAAAATGTCATGTTTTGTTGCAACTTTAAACTGCTGTAACTCAAGCTACACCAATCCAATAAATTCTATTAAGGTGGAATAATTCTCCTTAGGATGTCTAATATAAATCATCAGAACAGGTAGGATCCATTTGACGATCATAAATCATTGATAAATCTCAATTTCCCAAAATTGTTCCAAACTATAACTTTTTAAGTTACTACTATAAAACAGAAACTTCGAAATTCTATATCTCGATTTCTACTTATCCGAGTGATAAAAATTAGGTGTCTATTTAATCCTTAAGATGTCTAATTCAATTCACCAGAAGATATCAAAATCATTTGAGACCTCTATACTTACGTTATATACCTAATTCTAAAACTGCTCATAATGGTCTGATTTTTGCATCATTTTGTATTAAATTTCACCAATATGCAAATTTTACCATTACGAACCTTACCCTCAGCTTATAAATGATATTAGGGTAGAATTGAATACCTTAGAGCAGAGAAACTCGAACCAAAACCTTTTGGGTCGAAGGTTCTCCATTTCTTCCTTTTTCTTGCTTATAGAGTACACTAAATCCACTTTAAATGCACTAATTCTTCGCAAACTCTTTAATCCACCAAAACATCCTCACTTGATCTTCCAAAGATAGAGAGAAATAGGGAGAAAAGCTGAAGAATTTCGTGGGTTTTTTTGTAAATGAAACCCTCTAATTAACTTAAACATTTGAACAAACTAAAGAAGGTGGAGGTGACACTAAATAGCATGAGGTGTCACCATTAACTTAATCTAAATCCTTAGTTGCTCACTTAGTAATTCAATCACATTTCAGCATATTCAACATTATCATTATCCAAAGTGAAAAAAAAAAATAACATACATATACACTACACAACCATAATGTACAAAAAGTGTGGGTGTTACAATGGAAAAATTAAGATGGATGGAAGGTTTGAAGTGAGTCGAAAAAGGCAAATTATAATGTCGCACAAAAAGAAAATGCTAGTTGAAAGCTACCTGCTATTTCTTTGATAAATTCATATGGGAGGCAAAAAACTTCGTTAATGCAAAAGAGAAGGTCTATTATTACTATTCCTCAGCTGAAATTTCTTTATCAACAAAACTTTATGGGAGAGAGGGGCTGGTTGCTTTCGAGCCTAGCTTCTGAGGTGGCTTCCGATTATATTTTGCAAATAATAAAATTAAAGTTTGTGATAATTTAAATTCGATGCGATTCAAGTTGCCAAGTTCAATGACCTCACAATGCCACCAACGAGGCAACATAATTAACAAAAGTGCCAGGAACACAAACTCCTTTACACATGCACATTCACCAAACATGCCAAGCCCACTCGCCTCATGCTTGACCCTCAACAGTTTGTTTGGGGGCCAGCCAGTTTGTTTGGGGGCCAGCCATTCACCCAACAAGGTCCCGCGCACCGTATTACTAGCCCAACCGCACAACCTTATGTGCTTGGCAAAACTTTTTTGTGCCATCTTGAGTCCGCCACAAACTCATATCTCATCAACAATTTTCCTTTATTTTGTTTTGTTTTCATGTTCTACGTCTTCTGCCCATTAAAAAGAGGTATACTTTTTGTGAGTTTTGAAGATGTAGAAGTTAAATCATTGTGAGTACTCTATTACAGTATGAAGAATTTTATCTTTCTCTAAGTATTGACTTGATAGATTATCTTTGGTAGTTAATGCAACCAACCGAGATAATTTCGAGTCATCCTTCTCATTTTTCACAGTGTTGGTTAACAAACATGGTTTAGGTTGAGCTCATATTTTAATAGGGTTAAAGTTTAAAAAAAACCCCAAGTTATGAGAAAATAAGTGAAAAACTTTGAGTTTTAAAAATACCAAATTAAACATTGTCGGATGTCCGAGTGAAGGTCACAAAGTCCGTATCGGATCTTTCCACATTTGACATTTGATACAGAGAGTGTGACTCCCACTCGGACGCTCGAGTCTCGAATATTTTTCTATATATTCAGCCAATAATGAAGACATATTCATGAGATTCAACGTTGTCATACAAGAATTTCAAACTAATCAAACCGCCCCAATGTTAGAACCTGCACTAAATTAAAAATCTTGTCTTAGGTACCCAGCATGACCGAGAATGGCATCTAGAAAATGATTATAGGTTGTGTATATTTTTATTTCTTAAAAGCACATAATTTATAAAAATAAATAAAAAGAGTAGAACTACAAATAAAATATAAAAAAGTATAACTACCAACAAATAATAAAAAACACTATCAAAATCGCCAAAATTAGGTAGAGATTGTGGAGGAAGCTGATCATAAGGCAACACACGAAATAACTCAAATGTATCCATTGTGCGCCGCAACTCAGCAACTGTGCATTCTAAGCTATCAATCATCTTCATTTGTTGAGTATGGTAGTCATCAATCCTCTTCATATCGTGATTATGGTAGCTATCAATAATCTTCATCTGCTGACTATAATAGTCATTTATTTCAGCGTGATAGCTATCAATCTACTACACATGAGTATACGATGTTGCTCTAATGTCTGCATATGTTGAGTATGAAAGAGAGTAATATACTTTATCATGCCCAGCAATGATGGATCCTACATAGGTGGTTGATGAGTGTATGAAGGCCCTGACAGCTCAGAAAATGAAGGGACTGGCATCTAACAATATGGAGAAGTCATCACCTGACTAAAATTTATATGTTTATCAACACCTGGCAGATCCACATTAGTAAAGTGGGCAAGGGCTGCTCCTCTAGGGGGGCCGTGTGACTCATCTACTCAAGTGTCGTCTACCTTGACCAAACTCATCCTCTTGAGCTAAAACTCATCAAAGTCATTTGCTCACCCAGGCATCTTCATCGGCTCAGGATGGGGAATCTCTCCAACTAAATGTTGAATGAGTTGAGCTATCAAAACTCCATATGAGATGTTTTTTTAATCCCCCTATGAACCTCACTCATGTGACGCAAAACTAAATAACTCGAGTTAAACTGATTTTTTTTGTGAATCATATACATAATATACAAATCCATATGAGTTACTAATTTTTAATGGTCGTGGCGAGGAAGAATCGTATGGCCAATCATATTGTGCAACACTCGCATCTCTACATTAAGTTCATTAGCTTTAGGCTTCGCCAAAGTCTCAATATCGAGATTCTCTCGAATAGACCTCAAGAAAAATGCTCCAGATGCACATCTCATAAAAGTTGCAGGTTAACTAGCTTGATGATACAACTCTCCCTCACCCTCGTCCGAGTCGTCTACATATCCTATGATGTGGTTGTCATAATCTTGTGAAATCTGCACATGTCGACCAAAAATGAATGTCCTCACTTTCTCGATATATACGGTGAGATTAGCGTAAAAAATTGCACTAACCGCTCACCACATAGTCCACGTAGCTCACAAAATTGAGCAATCTAATATCCTCCACCGTACATCGAATACCCAAACCACCGAATGCTACAAATTCAACTGGTTTAGGCGGTATGATAACCCGAATCGCAAATGCGTAATGGAATTACCTCTCATGCGTAGTTGAGAGAAACTCATTTGATTGAGCTGATATTGGGGACTGCAGCACACATGCATGGCGTTAGGTGTCTGAAGGTTGCGATGTTATTGTTGTCTTGCCTGATACGCTTGCCACGATTCGAATGCATATTTGGTAAAATATAAATTTTTTGCAGAATTTTGCTCGAGAGCATTGTGGAGAAAAAAAGGAGAAAGAGGTTAAATATGTAGAAAATTTCAAGACTCGGACGTCTGAGTGGGGTTCACACCGTCAGTGTCGGACGTCCGAGTGGGGGTAGAACCGTTTGATGTGGATGGTGTGATCCCAACTCGGACCTCCGAAAAGGTTTAATTTAGTTTTTTTAAAACTCAAGGTTTTTTTTCAACTATTTTCTTTAAACTTGGGGGGTTTTCCTACTTTGACTCATTTTAATATCTATAATTGTAGAAAATTCTTTGATTGTGGTTGAATTCCCTTTTCTTTAATTGATTTGGTATATGTTTTTGTGTTGTTGAATAATATCGTATTTGATATTGTGATAACTATCATCTTTTGACATCAGAACTTTGTCTCATTAATTCAAAAGTTATCTTCATGTTTTGTCAAAAAATTGCAAAATCTACATGGAAGTTTCTTGGGCGTGTTAATTTCTTGCAAAACATCAAAGATTGATCAAGATTCGTTTTTATTAATCATTACCATTTCCATCCTTAAGTGTTTCGGTCAAAATTTTTACTATTTAATCAAGTTTCATAGTTAAAAATATTGCAATTAAACAAAAAAAAGCTTTATGTTTTTTGGAATAGAACAAAGATTCGGCCTGATGATTAATAGTTATATTTACAACAAAAAGACAACACCAAACTAGCCATCAAAATGCATAAGAAACATGCTATTGTTGCTCTAAAAATCAAAGCTTTGGAGGAAAGAATATTTTCTCAAGAGTGCATTGAACTCAGAAGAACAAACTACCAATGAACACCTAAAAGCGGAGGATATTTTCCTCCCAAAAGATCTAAGTTTTAAGGAAGTTGAATCGTGAAAAAGAATTTGATGCCATCAAAACAACATACATTTGTAGCTTGCCTTGGTGCAAGAAAGATTGTATATCGAACATTCTACTGAATTCTCGCCCTAGTGGAAGTTTTACTATCAGTAGTTTAACGATCCATTCTATGAATAGCGTGCGGTATCCAACAAAATCAGCAGGCCAATATTCAAGTAAAATTATTCTAGGAAGAATCCACTCGAGGTGGGAGAGAATTAAGTAATCGAAGTTTCCAAAAAACGCAAGTCCAAGAACCTTAACCCTACGAAATATAGAAGATCCAAACAAACCAAGTTGCAGCCCTTAGAACTAAGATGCCTCACAGATCGAAAAACACCTGCAGCTTTTCTTCAGGCCACCCAAGCCCAAACCCATGCATCTCCTGTTAAGCCAACAATAGTTTGCATGCGCGCCAGTCTATGAAGTCTATGCGCACTTGATCCTAGTAAGGCTAGCCCAAACTCAGCTGACTCGATGTTATGGTCAAATTATACGTACATCACACTTTCCTCTGAAAGTCCATGTTCTTCGAAAAATTACTTTTTTATCTCCAAAGCTTCAACTTCTAGTGGAACAACCATCTCATCTTCCTTGGGCAGCTAATGTGCTCATTTTCCCATTGCATAAGATCAAAAACTTTTCTAAAAGAAATTTAGATTCTCCTTTGCATTGTGATGGAAAGATCTCATTTTTAACATTGCTTAGATTTTCATCCCT
>QAOC01053250.1:0-15423 GCA_003255005.1 Begonia fuchsioides | reverse complement strand
TTTTTTTTAATTTTGAAAATAAGATTGTTTCAACTTTTAACTTTTTTTCGATTTTCGTAATTATTTAGATGCTTCAATAACTCGGGTTAGAAAACATTATTTCATTTCGAACAAGAGCGTGATGGTTATCCTTAAAGGAACCTATGAGAGGATGAGGTGATCGGTGAATATGATGTTGAAAGTTGTCAACCAAGGAAAATGAATTTGACAAGAAAGTTTTTCATGGATAAGAGGGGTGTCTTCTAATGACCATTCGACTGAAACTCCTTTGATAAAGGAGGTGGGGCTCAATGTGATCGGTCTTGGTTGGTATTTGGAGAAAATAAAACAAGACTAGTATATTTGGATTCTAATTTCGTTGTTAGAACCATGATCGACTATAATAGAACCTTATCCAGCCGGATTATAATTTCTTATCTTGTCCTTTGCAGTTTGGTCTTGATTTTTAGGTTAAAATAAAATAAAACAAAACAAACTCAAGAATAATAAATATTTAAATCAAACAAAAATACATAGTTCTAATATAAAAGTATAGAATACTAAACAAAAGTACAATAACATGATCATAAAATTACAATGTTAATAAAAATAATATACCGAATGGATTCACTCATAAGCTACATATACCAAGTGGATTCAAATTAAAATTTAGTTTTTCTCTTTTTATCCAAAATTGCAGTCCTAACTACACAATGGTGATTAACTCGCAAGCTACTTATACCTAGTGGAATGAGATTAAAACTTTCTTTTTCTCTTTTCATTTAAATTTGCGATCATAACTACACAATGATGCATGAGTAAATGAAATTGTTCAAAAATCGTGCTTATTCTTTTTTATTGTATAAAACTGGCTCTTCAAGCCCCCATGAGCTATTAAAAAACTTATCACATAAATAGATAACTATACTCATCAATATATCATCACAACTATAACACCAATCACAACCTATTGAAAAAGAAGTGTCAACTGATGGACAAACTCTGGCACACCACATAGAAAGAAGGAACTAGATTGCTTTCTATCTAGAGGCAAAAGAAACCCAACATCGCTCTAATAGGGTCCGACCACACCAACTCAGATCATTCCTTGGTTTGAAAGCAATTGCATTCCAATAGAGTCATTGTTGCAATGACTCCAATCAAAGTTTTCGTAACATATACATGCATCAAAGTCCATCACATGCGACATCTTGATCAGGTTTCAAGGTTATAGGGCCCCTGGAAATGCGCCATCACTGTCTCATCACCCATTGTGTGTCAAATAATGTTAGACCTCCGAATGGAAGGAGCCCGACATGTAACATCTCGAATTGAAGCCTGCGACATCCTTTTTCCTTTTTTGGTGGAGGTATTGACGTGACTTCGACGAAAAGGTCTCTCTCTCTCTCCCTCCCTTATTTCTCTCTTGTGGCGCCTAGCAAAGAAGAATATTATAATTTTCTCATCATCTGTTTAATATAAATAATTATAATATGATATATTTCATCTAAATAATATAATATATCATAATATAACATCCAATAGATTATTCCTATAAACAATCACATTCAACTTTCAATACAAGTTCAATAAACCCCATTCAAACTTGCAATTCAATTATGTGTTCGAATAACTCGTAAAAATCACTTAGACCATAACATGCAAAATTTACATGTCAGATACAATACGTGTCGTACTTGTTTTTAATTTTTTGACCATTAGTCCAAAGAAACATACATTCCTTAATACAAAAATTTGACCAGCATTTTCAAAAACATTATTCGTAAAATTTGGTCAATTGAAATTTAGGATTTTACATCATAATCCCTTCAAAAAGAACTTCGTCCTCAAAATTCAATACATTCTCATTATATGAGACTTTTTTTCTCAATATAATCATCTGAGTCTTAGAACAAATGAGGATGTCAACAATAAAGATCATTATAAATTGATCCAAGTAGGGCATAAAGATCTTGTTCATCAAGTCTATGAAAATTGCAGGGGCATTAGTTTAGCTTTAAGGTAACACCTTGAACTTGAAGTATCTATACCTTGATCTGAAAATAGTCTTTGACATTTCTTCATCCTAAACTTTCACTTGATAATTTCCTGACCTTGAATCAATATTTGAGCAATAACGTAATCCACCCAATTATTTAAATAAATCATCCATCCTTATGAACATGTACTTGTTGTTCATTGTATGCAAAAAGAATCATCATCTTCTTGGTAAACAAAACAAGTGGACTATAAAGATAAGTTTTTAAACCTCTCATCACAGTCCATCTAATTGAGTTTGTAAATCCTTTAACTTAGTTGGTGTCATACAGTACAGAGGAACATAAATTGGAGCTGTGAAAAACTCTATCTTTTGATTTGGAGGCCACCCTTGAAACTCACCAAGAAATACATAAGAAATTTTTTGAACCACCGCGAGTCTTACATTCTTTCCAGTGGTCTCCATCTCAATGTCAGAGGACTATAAGTTCTCGTATGGATCCAATCCTCAAGGATCACCCAAATTATCTAAAAAGATAGGATTTATCATCAATGCATAAGACCCACTACGATGAACGGCTATTGTCACATCTTTCAAAATCAAAATCATTTTTAACGAATAACAATCAACCATGATTTCATACATTTAAGATTAGTTTATGCCAAAACTACATAAAATTCATATTGAATCTAACACCCAGACACCTATTATCTAACATCCACACATCTATTAAGATATCAATGCATGATGTGCAAACCAACACAGAGATTGACCTCACGATTAGATAACAACACTAGTCATCCATTGAGGGTTGTCCTCATCCATCTGAGGCGTGCTTCGCCATGCTCACTGGTCTCATCTTCAACCTTGTATCCTCCGTTGAGTCTCTTCACAACAAGGTTGATGGTCTTAAGAAACAGATTGATGTTTGGGATGAATACTTTGAAGAAGAATACGACTGTGAAGAGCCAGCGACAACGCGTCCTAGAGCTCCAGTTCACTCCTCTCCAGCTCCTAATGCTGAATCATTTCCTGCTCCGACTTTTGAGTCATCTGTCACACCGGCTCGTGATCCTAACACGGTACCTGTATCTACCCCCGATACGGTGTTGATCTCATCTCATGCAGGAACCGAGGTCCTCGACTCTCCATTTACTGTGCCTATAACTTCTCCAGTCATGAATGTGCCTGGATCACCTCTTATAGGATCCCCATGGGAGTAGTTTTTTTTTTTATTTCTTAGATATTTTGGGACATTTCTCTTTATGTAAAGACAATGCTTTAATTACCGCTCTTTGTTTATGGATGCTTTATCTCTTTGTGAATGATTTAACATTTTTTTTTATAATGCCAATGGGGGAGATAGATTGTACTATTCAAAATATGCCTTAGTTTTGAATAATGAGCATAGAAAATTATATTCAAATGATTCTATGTCTTAGTTGGTGGAGCATGCATATTCTATGGGGGAGTATTTAAAATTTTGTGAATATAGTCAATTTGTCTTTCAATTGGATTGTCATCATCAAAAAGGGGGAGATTGTTGGCTTTAAAGGCTTTTAAAGTAACCAATTATTTTTTATGATAATCGTTTGTGTGAATGTATGAAAGCTAAATTAAATTATGTTGGAATGTATCTCATAGACTTAATTTCTCATGTGAGATACCCTTGTCAAAGGGTACACTTAATGTCTACCAAGTTGGTCGAGTGTTGCAGAATTTTGTAAGTTCTCTTAGGTTATGTCGACCGCTGTTCACATGTGTCGACCGCAACAATTCCAGAGAAGAGATGTATGTCGACCGCTATTCATATATGTCGAACACAACAATTCCAGAGAAGAGATGTATGTCGACCGCCCAAAGATGTATGTCGATCGAGGCAAAGTTCAAGAGATGTAACTTGTGTCGACCGATACAGACTTAAGTCGATCGGCTATGTTCTAGAGACAAAATTCATGTCGACCACACAAGACATATGTCGACCTATGAGAAGTTCCAGAGATGTAATCTATGTCGACCGATAAAGACTTGTGTCGACCGCTTACAACGTAGGTCGACCGCAGAAGCTCCAGAGTCAAACTCTATGTTGACCGCTCAGGAATAACTACAAGCGACAAAGCTCCAACGACTATTATTTAATGAGTCTAAACGGCTATATTGCGGTCGACCGCTCCTGTACATATGTCGACCGCTCGAGCCTGAGCAATTGCAAAATTATAAATAGCTGAAGAAAATCTATTTGATGTGACAGATTTTTGAGAGAGAAAGACACGCTGAAACTCTGCCAAAATCATTCTTGATTTATCTGATACTCTCTCATCTCTTGTACTTACTTTAGATCATTCATTTGGTGATTAAGAGAGTTGGTTTAGAAACCGTAAATATCTGTATCAATTCTCTTGAGCAAATTTGTAAATGGTGACGCCTCTAAAAAAGAAGAGTCAAAAGGGGTGATGCCTCTAAGAAAGAAGAGTCAAGTTGTAAAAGTTAGATTGACACCCGGAAGTTCAATTAAGTGAAGGATCTTCAAGGAGCTACCTTGAAGCGCGGACGTAGGCAATTGTTGGCCGAACAACGAAAACATATCGGTGTCAAATTTTTTCTCTCTCAACTTTTACTTTGTTGATTGTGCTTGAATAAACTGAATTTCATAATCAACCATTTTAGTTTTGTACTTAAGGAATTTAACTTATGAAAAATTTCATTTAACCTAATTCACCCCCTCCCCCCCACTTAGGTTAAAACCGGTCCTACAAAAATCTCTTATAATTTTCTCTTGATCTTCACTAGCTTCCGACGATTTAAGTGGCTTGAGAATGATTGTCTTACTATCTCGAACAAAGCAGTACTCATTCTTGAACCCATTATGCTTGACTTTTCGATCAAATTGTCATGGTCTTCCTAATAAAATATGTGTTGCTTGCATAGGAACCAAATCACAAAGAACCACATCATGATATTTTCTAATGGAGATTGTAATTTTCACTCGTTTAGTAACTTTGACTTCACCGCAATTGCTCAACCATTGTAGCTTGTACGGATTTGGATGTTTTTCGGTTTCCAATCCAACTTGTCTACTAACAAAGTACTAGCAACATTAGTGCAACTCTCACTATCAATTATCAAACTACATATCTTGTTATTCACGTGACATCTAGTATGAAATATGTGTTCTCTTTGTACTCCATCTCCATCATCCTCGGCTTGAACATTGAGCACACATGTATTTACTAAAAGTTCACTTCTCACGGGTTTCTCTACCTTCATATTGCTACAATCTTCTAGTGGGGCATCTTGTCATCACTTGAGTTTTCACTTTCAACATCCTCATTGTCACATATTAACATTGTTCTTTCCTCTCATTTTTTTCTTTTAGTTCTTTATGTAAGAACCCAATTTAGGAGAAATATTCAGTAAGTAAAAACAATCAATATCAAACTTTTAAGCCAAAAATTCAAACTTCCACGATCGTCAAAGTCAAGCTATTTTGAAAGAAGTAATGGGATCCAAGGAAAATATGTACGTATAATGATGAATGATAATAATGAAGTATTGCTCCAATAAAGTCACAGCAAGAAAATTAACGAATAACTTTAAAGTCACCGAAATTAGAAGTAACTTTGAAACAAATATTGATGACAAAAGATAGTAAGCAAGTAACGAGATTTTTTTTTTTATAATAGTATCAACAAATACAACAAGCAAAAATTGTTCATTTTTTCACTTTTTTTACTGTGCTATTCCTTTTTTTTGCACAATAATTCTTTTTTTCACGTTTTTTTCATACAATTTTTTTTTGCTTTGTTTTTTTTTTCTAATAGAATGATAGAAAGATAGGAAATAAGGAAATAAGTAAGAATAAGAAAAGATAGAAAAATATGAGATAAGGAAATAAGGAAGAATATTAAAGCTTAAATAAAGATAGAAACTTGAATATAGGAGCCAAAGCTCTGATACCAAATGATGAGAACCACAGGTATATCAAATCCGAGACTCTTCAACAATGCAGAAAAGATACTTGGATCGGCCTTGAATCAAGTACGATGAACTTGACCTCAATCGAACCTTGCCGACGAAACTTAAGTTATCAAACAAGGAGCTTGACTCAGACCGATATTTTCGGTAAGAACCAAAGCTATCAAAGTTGATCTATCAAGAATTAACTTGATGAAGACCGAGTTCTTCCCAAAGAACCAAAGATAAAATTCTCTCCAAAACACTCAAGGTGAATTAATCATAAAAATTATCTTCTATTACAATAGCTTGGATGCCTTTAAATAGGCTACACACTTTCTAAACTAACAACAAGTAAATTAGGAAATAGAAAGTAATTAGGAAACTTAACTAAATAATAGAATAAAAGAAATAATTATTGGACTTGTTGCAGAGCATTTCTGTTTCGGTAAATTGTATATTTTGCCAGCCAAACGATGTCTGATTTTTTTATGATCCAACCCATTTCAAAAAGGTCTTGAAGGTAGCTACAACTTTGGTGAAGAAAATTTTTTAAAATAACTTTGAGAAGATTTTTGAATGTGCCAATATATTATTGCTGGTCAAGTAAAAGTTTGATTTAAGGAAAGTTACATGTACTTTCTTATTTCCTTTTCCCCTTCAATATCTTGAATTAGGCTTGGGCTCTTGGGCTTATATCCTTGATCACCTTGCTTTATATCAATATCTTCTTCAACACTTAACATAATAAACATTTTGTTTTGATGTTGAATAGATTCTTTCATTTCAATTTCCTCCACTAGACCACATATCGCTTCTTGCATTTTCTTCGTTCTTGACCTTGTCATTGGGCCTCCATTTCTTTGCAATTGGTCTTGTATCACCTTTTTGATCCGCATCAAGCCGCCAAAGTATTACGAGGCTATCTTATGACCCCTTTCATTGCAGAGAAGATGTGACATTGTTTGACACATAGTGTGTGATGTTTCGGTAATAATGTGTTACCAAGGAGCCATATAACACCCAAACTTGATCAGGATATCGCATGCGATGGACTTTGATGCAGGTATATGAAATGACGACCCAGATATTGCCACCAAAGCAATGACTCTATTGGAACACGTATAGTTTCAAATTGATGAATGATTGGGTCATTGTCGTTGACCCTCTTGGGACGACATTAAGTTTCTTTCTGCTTCTTGAGATTGTGAGTATAGCTCAATCTTTTATGTGTGGTATGTGAGAATTCGTCAATGAGTCGACACTTCTTGTTTACTTCATTATGATTTGTGTGATAGTTGCAAGGATATTTTGAAGAGTATAGTTTCTTATATATGCAATAAGTTTTCCAATACCTCACAAGGGGTAAAGAGCCAATTTTTTATAAGGGATAAACTTGATTTTTATATGGTTTCATTTACTCATGCATAATTGTGTAGTTAGGATTGCGTTTTTGACCGAGAAGAGAAAATCTAAGTTTTAATCTGAATCCATTAAGCATAGATAGTTTACGAGTTTACCACTCACCCCTAAATTAGGAGGTGTTGGGGGGTTGTTGCTGTAGGACTTTATATCATTTTTGCTGCTTATTTCTTTTATATTTCTTGAGATATTGGGTGAAAAGCATAATTCAGATATTATTGGTTTGTCGAACATGAATGTTTATTTTCTCGCATTATTATTTCGTTAAGGATTTTTGCATTGGAATTTGGCCTTAGTGATATTACTGATTGGATATTTGATTAAATATCAAACCTTTGGGTTTGATCAGGGTACATTTCAATGGATTCGGTTGACTGACCCAACATTTTAGTTTTGGCCCATCACTGAGTTGAGATAATCTAATTAGAAACATATACCAGGAACTACAAATCAATTAATATTCCTTACTTAAAATTATATTATATAAAGCATAAAATTAATAAGTTTAAGAAAATCAATTAATCAGGTTGGTAAATCGGTTTCGCCATAGATGAACATGAAATTGAATGATATTTTGTTTGGAAAAGCTAGTCAAATTGCATTTAAGTTGATTGGTTCTTTGCTGAATATTATTTTTGGAATAACATTAGTTTTGTCTAACTACTTGGAGATTTATTTTGGTTGATATCAATTGGATTAAGTTAATTAGTTAACTATGATATTTTCTTAATTGCACACATTTTTGGTGAATTTGTTGGATGTAAATTAATAGGTTATTTGTTTGATACTTCAATAGATAATATGACTATTGGATTTTTATTTCTTTATGGATTTTTTTAACAAATAATTTTTTACTGAACCTACCCGAAAAAGACCGATACAAGCTAAGTTTTTAGGTTGGGCTTGAAATCAATTGAGGGTTACTAGTTTGTCTTGAGTTCTAAGTCTCAAACCAGAGACTGACTTAATTGGTTAAAAAATCGACCCAAATCGAGCAAAGCCTATTTATATGATGACTTTTGCTAGTTTGTGAATGCAATTCATGCACGATTTGCTAATTGAAGAGATCAACTGCAAGATAATTGACAAATATAGTCAGCATAAATAAACTAATCATAATTCCGTTCAAAACAAGATATTACAATTCATAATATGGGTACAGTCTTATTATATTATGACACAATAATAACCATTGGAGGTCTTTAAAGATTGAAACAAGGTAATCGGGCTTCATCGTAGAGAGATGCATGCGGTTTAGTTCTTTCCGTAGGGAATGGTTGGGATACTTTGCTCATTTCTGAAGAAGTTTCCAGGATCAACCTTAGTTTTGATCTTCACCAATCTGTCGAAATTATGAAGGAAATATTTCAGCCCATAAACCCTGCCTTCCCTGTAGCTGTCTCTTCCATTATGATTGATACCCAGATCGAGATCTCTGTAATTCAGAAAAGCTTGTCTAGGGTTCTTGGACACAAATGGCGTCATATAAGCATACAACTGTCTCGTAAGATTTATGAAGTTGTTTGAGACTTCATCCCCAGCTTGGTTCCAGTTGGTGGCGTATTGAACCTTCCAAAGATTTCCAGCTCTGTGCGGAAATGGAGTTGCAGAAGATGGAATCTCCGCCATCTTTCCTCCGTAGGGATTGAAAGTCAACATGGGTGTTTCAAGTTCGATCATCTTGCTCCATATATACTCTAATCCTTCGAGGGGAATTTTCGTTTGAACATAATCTGATTTTCTCTTCAAGTAGGTTAGAGATTGTGGTGTTCTTGAGAGTAGGGCATCTTCAGCTGTTCCTAACGGAAAGTTTGTCCAGAAAAGCACAGATTGGACCCATGTCATTTCGACGCAGTCGGATTTGGTTAAACCCAGTTCAGGAAAGCTATTGTTCATGAGGGAGACGAGGCTGTCTGAGTCTCCGAGGAACAGCGACAGAAACGTAGCTCTGATTGTTTTTTCTCCAGTTTGGCTACCATTCACGACGTCCATTGTTAGTCTTATGAAGAGGTCGTCGTCTATCTGTTAAACCACCAGCGAAATCATCGATTTTAATCAAGTTTTGGTTTGACATAAACTAGTACAATCTGAGAACATACCTTGGGTGCAATATCTTGCCATTTATCAACAATGGCGGCGGCATTCTGAGCTAGGGTTCTTGCTACTCTGAAAACTGTGACTTTTTCGGGAACACGAACGAGGCTGATTTTATAAGAAATAACAACCCCAAAGCTCGCTCCTCCGCCGCCTCTTATGGCCCAGAAAAGGTCCTCTCCCATGGCGGTTCTGTTGAGAATTCTTCCATTAACGTCCACCATTACAGCATCCACAATGTTGTCGACGGTGAGCCCGTATTTCCTCATCATATTTCCATAACCTCCTCCGCTCAAATGGCCGCCGACGCCCACCGTGGGACAAACACCGGCAGGAAAGCCATGGATTCTACTTTTTTCTGCAACTCTGTAGTAAACTTCCCCCAAAGTCGCTCCGACTTGCACCCAAGCGGTCTCTTCTTCGACATTCACGGTTATGTTTCTGAGATTAAACATATCGAGGACGAAGAATGGAGATTCAGAGACGTAAGAAATTCCTTCGTAATCATGGCCTCCGCTCCTTATTTTCATTTGAAGGCCATGCTTTTGAGCACATAAAATTGCAATCTGAACGTGAGATTCGTGTAGAGCGGTGACAATGAGGAAAGGTTTAGGGGTAGAGGAGGTGTTGAATCTGAGGTTTCTGATATAAGTTTGTAGAACAGAAGAGTAGGAGCTTCCATTGTTGGGTGTAAAAATTGCAGAAGAAATAGGGTGCTGAGGAGGAGAGTTGGTCAGAAGACATTGAAGAAAACCCTCTTCTTCAGAAACAGAAGCGGATGCAGAGACGAGAACACAAAACGATGAGAATAGCAGTAAAAGCTTAATAGTTCTCATTTCAATGGCGTCTGTTTTCATAAAATAACAATGCGGAAAAGCAAATTTTGATACATGATATTATCCAAAGGGCTTTTTATAGAGATCTTTGCGTTCGGATTTTTCATATAAAATAAATGTTTTGGAAGGATTTTCAATCCACCTCCCATTTTGACCAAGAAAACTCCAACGTCCAAATCCAATACGTAATATAATTTTGGTCAAAATAATCTACATTTCAACCATTTTAATGATTTTAAATACTAAACCATATCTGAATAACTTCACATGCAGCACGTTCGCCCCATAATCCTAGCTTCCACCTTTTGGGTAGAAAGGATCACATCTTCCATTTTACGTTCGGATATTGAGCAAGCTGAATTGTATCACATCAATGTAAACTCACACGTTAATATTGTAGTATCATCATATGATTCTTCTACAGTGTCGATTCAATTAGGTAGAATCCACGTGAATTTGGTGTGCCTAGTTATAAACATAATATTAAATAAAGAAAAGAAGCATATTTATCTATCATTTATTTTTATCTAAAACTGTGCTTCCTTAAGTGATATGAACAGGAGCTTCACCATTAAAAATAACTTGTATCTTCTTAATCTTCATCACGCGTAGTACAATTAATCAATTTATATAAAGCAATAAACTAGCAACATGATAGTCATACACCTTTTCTATTGCATTTTTATTTATTCATATTTTTCAAAATTAGCGGTTTCAAACGTGAAATATTGAATTCAGAGGTTGTGTATATGAGAAAAGAGTCTTCTTTTAAGCAATTTGTAATTAATTAAAAAGAGAAGAAAAGTGATTTCGTCCAAGTCTATTGTCAGCAACGACAAATAGGGGAAGGTATATCTCTACTCCAAGATAATACTGATAGTTTTTACCCGTGGCGCCATTATTTCAGGCAAATTGTTTGTAATCTATATCTACTTTGAAATTCAATATATCCCATTGTAGTTCTTAATCACATATTATAGTAAGGTTACAAGTAGGCTACAGTCTTACTGCCACGAGGCATGTCGTTCATTACGGATAATTATGTATAATTAAATACGATAGCATTATTTAATTATTAGGGTTAAGAAACGTCAACCAAGGCTTTTGCTAATTATATATTTTCGCTTTTGAATTATTTGCAACATCTAAACCTAACACTTAATTGTTTTATAAGAGATGCAATACATAGGATGCAAGCAACTTCTGTGAGGCTTTTATTTTGACACGATGTCACGTTATAAAGTACGTAGACAATCGCGTCACATCTTTCAAAATAAAATATTGAAATTAAACAACCTTCGTATGTGTTAATTAAATAATTTCTGGCGTTGACAATATTTTTCCAACGTTTGTTCAAACTATGATTATCTGCAATTAACTGTTTGTATTTGAACTAATCATTCGTGTGGTTTCTTTTTATAAAAAGTCAACTCTCTGAATTTCCTTCAAAGTTCTTGTTAGACTTTTGGATTGGCTTGCGCTGACCAGCCAATAGGCGCTTCAAATTTGGTGTAGCACTCCTACAGAACCCTTTTCATACTGATGCGTTTCCTATGAGTTCTTCAACCTTTGCTTTCCATACATATTTAAGTGCGTGAACATGAATTAATCTTTGTTTTATCGAATTATTTTCCAAATGGTTTTACATAAAGCATCTAGAGTTGTTTATACACCTTTGAACATTGATAGGGAGATTATGAGCTTTACAAAAATCAATTGTTTGCTCCTTTTGCACTTCATTTTGTAATAATATAAAGATTACGTTTGCTAACAAAGTGTTCACCGTGAAAATTCCATTTTGAATTGAATTTGAAAATTGAACTTCTGTTTGGTATTTCCTTAAAAGGGTTTTCTTATAAATTTTGATTTGTGTTTATGTTTTCCGTTACCATTTGATTCATGTAATGTAGTGAACAAACTTGTGAGAATTTACCAATTTTGAAAAAAAAAACTTCCATATATAAGAAGGAAGGAACACTAGCCTATGGTGTTGAAGTGTTCTACTTGGACTACAACACGACTAGAGGAACACCATTGGCGATACAAATCGCTTCCATGAAGAAGGTTTTCCATTCATGATGAAGCTCATGGAATCAATAAGCTTTTTTATTGTCCTTTGAATTTCAATGCTAAAAAGCCAAGTGTGATTGAAATGTAAATTCCGAAAGAAACTAAAAGTTAATATCAAAGTCACAAAAAAGTTTGGGTACTAAAAAGGGTCACTTGACAATTTATGTAGTTTAAAAGCAAACTCTTTAAATATTTGAGAAAATTTGACTTTAGATCGTTGAAACATATGCTATGTTTGCTTAGATAGCTTAACTAAAATATTTTTATTGTTATATTTGGTATCTTGTTTTTAGACTAATATAAATTTTAATTGGATCTGCTTGACTTTGGTATCTAGTTTGATTAAATGAATATATTCTTTTTAAATTGTTGATAACCCCTTCAAATTGAAATTTTTTTGGTATTCCTACAAAGGGGAGAATCATATTTGTTGCATTTTTTTATTGAAATTTATTATAAAATTTAAATTGTATGAAATTGATTGAATATCTTTCTTGGAAATTATGAACAAAAATTGTAAAGTAAGAGTCACGTTCTTTAAAAAGAATAGTCAAGTAAAGTAAGGTTGACGCCTTTAAAAAATAGTCATTGTAAGGTTTGATTGACACCTCAAGTCAATCAATTTTTTGTTTAAATCGATTTAGCAAAACCGCCGCCTGCAATCCTCAATCTAAAAAGAATGACGCTTGGAATCTTTAAAGTGCAGCCTTGGAATGCAGACGTAGATAAAGATTGAATCGAACTACGTTAACAAATCAATTGTATTTCTCTATTCTATTCATTTAAAACAATTTTTACTTATGACCGTAATTATGAAAAGTAAAATATTCTATTTTGATACCAAAACTCTCTTATCGTATTTCGTGTAGTCTCCAACTCGTTGCCCTTTTTACAAGGTTCACCAAGAAACTAATGTACATGTTTTAATATGACTCAAGTATTTTGACCTATACATATATATGCTCACTCTTTAAGTAGCCTTAAATGTTGTAGCTTTCGATATCGAGTTTTCTTAACGACGCAATTCTACCATCAAATACTAGGAGACTTGTGTTCTTTGCATAAACATGAATCCTCTGACTACACTGTATAGCAATCATTTTCGAAGATTTAACTTCAAAGCATAGCCTTGCATTGAAAAATATCACTTTCCAAATTACAAAATGGATTTGCAACTAAAATTTTTCTAAGTAGTATCCGTTGGCTTTAAAGACTTTTAAAGTAACCAATTATTTTTTTATGATAATTATCATTTATGTGAATGTATGAAAGCTAAATTAAATTATGTTGTAATGTATCTCATTGACTAAATTTCCCATGTGAGATACCATTGTCAAACGGTACATTTAATGTCTAACAAGTTGGTCAAGTGTTGCAGAATTTTGTAAGTTTTCTCAAAATGTGTCGACTGATATTCACATGTGTCAACCGCTTACACATTATGTCGACCACTATAATCCCAGAGACGAATTGTGGGTCGACCGCTTACATCTTATGTCGACCGCTCTATGGTTATAAAAATGTTTAATGTCGACCGATGAACACTTGTGACAATCGCTGAAAAATCCAGAAGCTACACGTGTCGACCGCTCTAGATTTATGTCGAGTGCCGAAGTTCTAGAAACGAAACTTATATTGACCGATAAACACTTATGTAGACCGGCGAAGTTCCAGAAACATAACCTATGTCAACCGATAAAGACTTGTGTCGACCGCTTACAACTTGTGTCGACTGCCAGAGTTTCCAGAGACAAATCTATGTCGACTGATATACACTTAGGTCGACCGCAGAAGCTCCAGGTAAAAATCTATGCCAACCGCTCGAATGTTTGGTCGACCGCTCATGAACAACTACAGAGACAAAGCTCCAACGACTATTTTCTAATGAGTCTAAATGGTTATATTGCGGTCGACCGCTCTCGTACATCTATTGACCGCCCTAGCCTAAGCAGCAGCAGAATTATAAATAGTTGAAGAGAAGCTCATTGTAGAAGCCGATTTTTTCTTGAGAGAGAAACACGCCGAAACTCTGCCAAAATCATTATTGATTTATTTTTCACTCTCGCATCTCTTGTATCCACTTTAGATCATTCATTTGGTTATTGAGAAAGTCGGTTAGAAACCGCAAATATTTGTATCAATACTCTTTAGCGAATTTGTAAAGGGGTGACCCCTCTGAAAAAGAAGAGTAAAAAAAGGGTGACGCCTCTAAGAAAGAAGAGTCAAGTTGTAAAGGTTAGATTGACACCCAAAAGTTCAATCAAGTGAAGAATCTTTAAGGAGCTACCTTGAAGCGCAGACGTAGGCAGTTGCCGAACCGAGATAATATATCGGTGTCAAAATTTCTCTCCCTCATTTTTTTATTTTATTGATTGTGCTTGCCTAAATTGAATCGATAATCAACTTCCATAGCTTTTGTACTTAAGACATTTGACTTACGAAAAATTTCAATTAACCTAATTCACCTCCTCACTTAGGTTAAAACCGGTCCTACAGTATCTGTATGGTTATTTCTAACTCAATAGACACATATGAAGGTCCTACCTCTTGGTGACGAGAAAAAAACGATATGCACTTCTTTCGGTTTGTCAATGAAATTTCTTCATTTCTTACCCAAAAAAGGAAAAGAGAAAAAAAGGAAAGAAAGGTACTTTTCTTCTTTCTTTCAGTGAAAGAGGCCATGGCGCAGATAACAACGAGGATGACGATGGAGAAAGAATGCATATTTGTCCTCCTTTATTTCGTTGAATTCCCTGCTTCCACCTCTTGCTCATCCACTATGACGCCTCCTTTGCCTTCGATAACCCAACCGGGATTATGGAGTTGGGAGAGAAGGGGAGAGTGGGTCGTCACTGGGTGCCATAGTCGGAAGGAAAACAATGATCTGGAATTGGAAATGGCATTACATGGGGCGAACTTCTATCATTTGACTTCTTCTAAGAAGTTTTCATTTTCAGAATGCAAAAAATTGGCAGTTCTTGCAATGACAGAGTTGATTTTGAAAGAAATCAGAATTCGAAAAAACTGAGTTTCTTGAGATGAGAAAGAACAAATTTTGGAAGAGAGAAT
>QAOC01053246.1:0-25153 GCA_003255005.1 Begonia fuchsioides | reverse complement strand
AACCCCCTAGCTACATTGATCTCCTAATATCGTTTTCCCGCTTTCTCGATCACATCCTTCGGAATTTTTATGCCTCTAAACCGGCAAAGTTGCCTTTTCCTGAAGCCCGTTTTAAGGTTTGTCATGACACCGATCCCACGGTCGAGGAATGCCATCCCGAGTAGTATCGATGAAACAGCGAAAAAACAAAGAAATAAATACATTGTTAACCATCCAAATAAAAGTAAAAACCCTTCAAAAACTGTCTTGATTCCTCCTAGCTGGATGGCATGAACTACCACTTTCAACAACATTTAAGGTTAAAAATTAAAAATAATTCTGAATTTCGAAAAAATAAATTGAAAAAAATTTAAATTTTAAAATAAATAAATAAAATTCTAACGAAAAATGAACTACTCTCAGGCAGGAGCTCAAATGAGAGCGAGCGGGTCACCCTTCGCCCCAACCTTCTGTCCTTCAAATATAATAATTTTTTAATTTTATTATAAACCAAAATCCGGTCGCAAAACTTAACGAGACCGGCCAAATTCACTTTTTTCTTTGGAGATGAGTGAAGAATATTACAAACCGAATTCGATAGCTAGCAAGTGGTGGTGACACAAAAGTATATTCAAACAAAACTTTTAGGATCCATTGTTTTTTCATTGGTATAAAGGAGAAAATTCCAGTCTATGACGATCCAAATTATTACCAAGCTAACTAATACAAATCTTAAAGAAGCACCCATTGTTCCTCACCTTTTAGGATCTTTGGCCACCATTATCGTCAATGTCCCATCTGATGACACAAATCAACTGCAGCCCGAGCATCTTTATAGATACGAAAGTAACTGATCAGACAGTAAATGTGATAATAGAAATAAAAATATACGTCAACAAAATCAAATAGTTTGGGCATGAAACTCACAACAAAGGAACATATACTCAGCCTAGTTCAGCCACTATAATAGACCACCTGACTTGAATAAATTACATTAACCGTTAAAGAATAGGAAACCAAACTAGGAAAGAGGTCAAGATTTTCCTCTTTCAATGAAGCTCTACATTAATGGAAGCGCAAACAAAATTCTGCCGATGTATGCAAAAATCAATCAATTGGGCAAACAAGTAGGTTTCAGCTAGTGAAAAGAGGGTGTCAATAAGAGCATAGACAGGCTAGTCAAAAGAATCCCGTACAAATGTATTCCCATAGATCTAAACCTTTTCTTCCTTTGACAACTCTTTGAATCCATGATAGGCAACTTTCACATACTTGTGTCTATCCATCTGATCAATCCACAAACAGTAACTAGAACATAGGAAAGATATAGCCTCTTTTAATCACGTATGCAACAAAAAACTCACGACTTTAATAAGAACAAACAAAAAGGCTAACCTTCAAGATGTTGCCTCTCATTTTATCAAGAACCAAGCCCCTAACCATATGTTTCCAATCAAATGACCAATCCAGGAGCTGCAAAAGATCAACATGCTTAACTTATCAACTTAATTCGCCCTAAAACTTTACATGGAAAAATCTTTTAGTTGAATCACGAATGTTATATGAACTAAAATCACAACCGATGAGAGAAACCTAAGTAGCAGAGCCAAGAGATGTAATAGGTATTTATATAATATAGAGAGACCTCTTGAGGATATCCCAAATTGTACACCAATTTTCCTATAGTTCCTTCATATGCAAGGGATTCAAAAGTTTCAGGTTTGTATTGTGCCAATGTGTAGTCCATGTCAAACCCAATCGAAATAATGTTTTTCATATTCAAGATCTGTTGCAAAATATCTGCTTCCCTAAATCGATTTTGCATCCTCCTTCTGATGATGACCAAATATACGGCCCATGGCTGTCATTACTGCAAGCAGAATGTTGATGCCAAGACTCATCCCCCACAACTGTCCCTTGGCTATCACCCATTGGATTAATTGCATGAATTGACCAGATCCTGATTGGTGTTCACAGTGGAAAGAATGGAAATCAGCTTCTGAATAGAAGTGTAATATAATTCATGGTAGTGATGATCATTAATGCAATCCAAATACCAAAAATCAAGATATGTAACTGAATAACACAGAGATATTACCACATAAGATCAAAAAGCTCGTTCACGTGTATGTATGAGTGTTATCAATTCAATGGTATAAGTACAGCACTAATTAACATAAATAGAGGATATTAACGTAGTCAGATTTTCGTTTTGGCAGTTTTTACCACGTAATCAGCAAGTTCCTTAATGAGAATAGCCCTCAAATACAATAATATGAACAATAATAATATTGAGGGTGAATGTTGCCTGAGTTACCAATTCTCAAAGAAGCCAAGTTAAAAAAAAACGTATGACATAACATAAATAGCTCAGATAACCCACAACAACTGTAAATTTCTCGATCATTTTTGAGTTGCCAATGAGTGAATCCCCTTCTATTCTAACATACTACTACATATTCCCTTAGTGGACTTCCTGAGCAATTTTTCAAACAGTGCCTCTCACCTTGTTCGACAAAAACTGCCGAATGATTAACACGCACGCACTCAACGGTGCAGACAGCTATTGAACGGGGAGAATTTATGACCTAGAAAAATAAAACGAATAGAAAGAAGACGCGAGTAATTGATACGAAGACGAAGTTCACCGACTTAGAATGAGTTAATAAAAACACCGAGAAAAGTCACTCCGAAACAACCTCAAAGTAAGAAACACCTCGCGAAAAATCAAGGCGCAAAAAATTACAAACCAGATATTTGAACGGCGACAGGTTTCCGGTGAGAGCGAGTGAAGTTTCCGACAAATATCCGAGGAGAGAACGTCGGCGAGAATAGAGATAGGCAAAGCGAAACCGGCTTCGCGCAAATGCGCATGGGGAAGTTAATCAGAGACATTAGGAAGCAGCGTGAGAGAGCCGTACAAGTAAGAAAGAGGAGAGAGAATGGGGCGCACTAAAAACGGAGAGGACAGGTGTGGAAACTCAATTTGCCGATCGCATCAAAAACAGTATGTAGTGATGGGCGTTTGTAAGTTCTAGCCGAGAATCGAATTATCCGCGTTCAGAAGAGACGCATTCCGGCGAAGGATTAGCTTGGCCTCTCGGCACGTCGGCGGAGAGAAGATAACCTGAATCGGGAAATAATGGTGCCAAACTAGAGTGTGTAGTTATTCTCCCGAACGATGAACATGAAAGGGTCAGTTCAGACTGAGGGCTTAAATACTAAAGGATAACTATTAGATTAAAAGAGAGAGCAAACGCCGAGTATATTTTTTTATAATTGAATCGAATTATTAGTTTTAATTTAATTTTATTTAAAATTTAAAAAAATTATAATATATGAATCAATTTCGGTCATTAATAATAGAAAATCATAAAACTGAAGCCATGACCATAAGTCAAAAAAAATTTAAAATCAATTAAAACACAATTAAAATCCAAATAAACACAATTAATATATATATATATATATATATATATATATAATTGTTATATTTTAATTTTTTAAAATATAACATAAAACCATGTTCAAATTAGAACCGCACCATAATCGTTAGTTTCGCTTCTAGTTCTAAAAATCCAAAAATGTGAATTACAGTTTTGGTTTTATTTTAGCATAAAACTAGTTTGGACAGGTCGTGTCCACCCTTACTTTTTGACGTAAATCATTTTAAATAAACTATTTATTATTTATTATGACAAAAAGGTAAACATTAAAATTGGTTTTGTTCACATCTACTCTTAATTTTCTCTATCATTTGACACCTCACTTCTAAATATTTCAAATGCAGTATCAAAATATGAATTTTTTCGGAATTTAAATATCGAAGTTCAAAAATTTGAAAATAATTGATAGCAATATTAATTCAAAGACATGTCGCGTATCAAAAAAATTAAAACATTATCCAAATTCAAACAATAAATAGGAGAGCATAGAGCACCTGGATTAATGTATTCAAAGAGATTAGGTAGCGTGCGTTACCATGCGTTCAAAGATAGCAATGTTAATTTAGTGACGGATTTCTTGAAGTTTAAGTTGTGACCAAAAGAAAGAGAATTTATGCATTTTTTGAGGCGACGGTGTGTACGTTTACATGAAGTCCACGTCGTTTATTCTTCGATATATTTTTGTGCACATTTCAAATGTAAGACTATTGACGGTTTAGATTTTTCAAATGACATCTTGAAATTCATTGCATTGTTAATAGACAATTTATCGTTAAATTTGGGCTAATATAGTCTCTTTTACCTTCCACTTTTTGAATTTTTATATACTCTACTACTACATTAGAAAATATCCACTTGTTGAATTTTTTTGGGTTAATGTCACAATACCCCCCAAACATTAGGGGAGATTTCATATGATACCCTAAACAAAATTTTCGAATACCCGACACTCCAAACCTAGGGAATTGTGAAATTCAGTTCAATCCCATCTTTTTTTAGATAGTTTTTTTATTATTCGAGTCAATTTTCAGATTTGATCAGGTTTTATCTCATTATGGATCGGATTTTACGTAATTTCCAAGTTGGTTTTTTACCAACGGTTCGAATCCGGTTTCGTGGCCGTGATTCCCAAAACCAAGAGCGAAACCATAAACAGGACAATTCAACTAATTGGAACTGGAAGGGTGAGAAGAAAAATCCAAAACTGAATTGGCAATTTCGGATTAACCAATGATCTCGATCTAGTTAATTATCAACTTGTCTTCCCCTCCCACTAGATTTAATCTAAAGGAGGGGCAAGATTTTTGAGTGAAAGGTCAACTAAGTTTGGTTAACTCTGGAGTTCCTACATTCAATCATGCAAATTCAATCTGATCCGATAACAATCAAATAAAAAATTTTGATCCGATCGGATTCGGATGCATGTGTCATCCGAATCCAAATCCGATCCGAATCCGATTAAAGAAATCGGATCGGATCGGATCGGATCGGATTGGATTTTTAAAAACCTGTAATTCAGATATTTCCAGTTCTCCGTCGATTCTTCCTCTGTTCTTCGCGACCGTCGTTGGAGGGAGACTCAGAGTCTAGGAGCAGAGGGTCGACGAGGCGGCTCGGCTTCGTCGTCAGAGTAGCGGAGTCAAGAAATTGGGACGGGTGATTTTCGGATTCCAAAAACAGAGTCGGGGATGAATGATTGGATTTGATCCGACCGTCGGATCGGACCAGATCTGCCCACCCCTATTCAACATCCATCAATTTCAAATAACAATGCTTTGATTTAGAGATTTCAAAAAAACTTTATATCTAGTGGAAACTCAATCACTCAAAAAGTACAAAAACAGTCCAGATGAGCTGATCAAAACCAAAAACATATAAAAGGGATGAAATATGGAAAACTTTGACACATCTGATCTATAAAGAGATAAAAACCAAAAGTTTGTAGTCCGAATACGAGAATGCCTTTTTCGATCGTGGACCAGAAGAAGAACAAGCACCTTAAAAATCCAACTTGGGGCTCGGTTGAACCGGAAACCGTAAATCTCTCATCTGCCTCTAGATTCATAAGAGCCATAGATGTAGTTGAAGCTCTCTGAAATGTGCATATGTATGCTGTTGAGCAAAGCTTGCATTTATACCAATTTGTAAAACAAACAAAAGTAATTCGGTCTAATTCCCGATTTTTTACCTTTAAAGCTATCACTTTGATTTATGATGCCTCTCCTTCTTATACCGAGCCTGGTCTGGATCGAAACCGCCCTCTGCTGCTCCATAAACGGCCCATGATGGGGTAGGAGCCATGTAATCCTTGCTGTCAAAGGGCTTTCCAGAAACAACCTGAAATCTCAAAGAGCATAATGATTAGATGTGAGAAAGAAAATGGTATCATATGTCAATACTTTTTAGAGAAAAATAGATGCAATAAGCTACTAACCAAGTCATGAAACTTGTCATAGTCTATCCAAGTGAACCATTGACCGTTGACCTTAAATTTTGCAGTTTTGGCCAAAAGAACACAGCACGAGTGGACGTGCTCGCATGCAACTTCGTACTCCCCCTTACTTCTCACGGCCAAAGCCTCGGAAAACGACTTCACGTCCGCATGCCATGGAACGTTTTCCATGGTTAACTTCGATGTAGCAGAGCTAAGAAATGATTAACTCGTTAGTTTAGCTTTCAGACAGGCGAATAATTCTCTCGTATCCATTTAACAATATGGCAAAGAAGAATAACTCACTTTCCACAGTATGTAACACCCTTAATCTCAACAAAATCGGGTTGGCCAATTGTGAAAAGATATGAATATGCATCCAAATCTTCGGTATTCCACCCTTTCACCAGTGTCAGTCGATAAACTGTCCGCTGCTGTTTGTCTTTCAGAGCTTTCAAGGAATCCTAGTATAGAAATACTATCATCAAATGGTGCTAAATAAATCATAAATATATATTAGAAGTCAATGAATGGTTGACAAAAAATAATTATAACGTCAAATAATCAAGGTTAAATCAAGAAAAATACGCATAGAACACAAGGAAAAACATCAGACACATTAAATTCATTGATTGTAACTTGTATGTCCACGGAACCCATCAGGTTACTTAATGGACTAGTCTTAACTTTATATCAATTCTATTTATAAGTCAACCATTCCATTTTCTCAAAAGACTCCAAATTTATTCAACCAAACTCGAATGTTTTTTCCTCAACACCCATTGCAAAATCTGTACTTAGTTAAATATAAGTGTTTGTGCTAACCTAAATTGAGCAGGAGTTAGAGGGGCTAAATACTTACAATGAATCTCTCCCAAAAGTCCCCAAAAAGTGGCCTATCAATGGCCTTGAGGCTCTCTTTTGTTGCGGCATCAACGCTTACATACAACTGCATGTTTCCAAATAATTATTTTCTGAATTATTAAAAGAGTAATTATAAATTTATTCTCTCGTCATACTTTATTATCATACCTTCTTGTCATACTTCTTGACGTATCGTTGCGTGATTAGATCAATTCAAATAATAAATAATTATTTATATTTTTATTCATTAAATACATTTGAATTGATTCAATCACACAGCGAAATATCAAGAAGTAAGGCATGACAAGAGGGTATGACAAGAAAGTAAGTCTAAATTAATTCTTATTAAAAATATAAATTTGAAAAAAAAACATTCTAGTTCTAAATAAAGTTCTTTTTTTTTTCTAAAAAACTATATGGGAGCACAAAAACCTGAGTAACAGGCTTCAACGCATTTATCTTGTCTGGAAATTGAGCATTTGTGACTAGAAAGGTTGATATTCGTCTTCGGTGTAGTTCATCCACAAGTGTGTTGATCTCAGGATACATAATAGGTTCACCAACCAGGGATAATGCACAGTGCCTGGGAGAGAGCCCTTCCGTTAATCTCTCCACTGTAACACCTGCAGAATCGATCTTTTATGGACAACTTTTTTTTACCCTATATGAAAGTTAAATTTCTAAATGAATAATTTTAAAGAAGTCAATTCATTTCTTATTCTATCATGTTCAAATCTATACAATCTTCTATCTACAATTATTCAGGGAGAAATGTTTATAATGGTGTTAATGAATCTTTGCAGCTCATTTTTTATGCTTCGATCAATTATTTGGATATACAAAAAAAATGGAATCATCTAATAAGGTTAGAAATATTTACTAATAAGTGGGCAGTAAAAATACTTAAGATGTTAGGAGTATATGACTGGCTTGGGCAGTTGACCAATAGCTACTGATTGTAGACTGAGATTGTAGATTAGAAGATGCCAATGGTAGACAAGAGGTAGAGCTAAACATACCAATGGTCAAGCTAAGACTGTTCGAGAACCACACAATGGCCATATAAAGGTGGTGATCGATAAGAGCTTCAAGACTTAGAAGATACAACCAAGTGTTTTTTTTATTTCACTAATAAATTTTGACCCGTCAATCTTGAACCCAAAATCTAACCTCTCTTATTCCTAAACATGATATATCTTTTCAAAGCATTAGACTATTGCACTAATCTTTTTTCTACCAAGGGTGACACATATGAAGAATCAGAAAAGGTTCAATTTGCACCCACAAGTTCAATCTAATGTGAATCAATCACTTGTAATTGAAAAGTTTATTGATAATTCAATAAACTATATTGACAAAAATAGACACAAGGATTGCTCAAACAACATTAACAAAATTGTTAGCACTCTCTTACTCTTTTCTATCCGATATTGATTTTATTTATATATTTAATTTAGTTCATTTAATCAAGAGAGATAAAACATATTGAGAAATAAAAAACAATGAGAAATTTTAATTGCACTAAAAAATTGTTAATCATCCATCAGTCCCCCTTGCATATATCTTTTCCAATGCCATCCCCATTATTCACTACGATTTAAATTTGAACAAAAAAATCATCCGACAATAGGCTACATTTTACTTAAAAAGTATTTTGAACTTGGGTGTCATGCATATTTGGTTGAGTTGTCCATGTCCAACACCAAAACATTACTATGTTCACAATCTGATATGTAATGAACCGAAAAAAGAAGAGTACAACTACTAAGAACTTTCAATCCAAGTCCGAGTCTGGAATCAAGAAACTCGATACTCTTTCCTGCTCTTATTCTTAGAAGAAAACGTTCAAGATCATTACTATAATGACCCTCCTTATCTCTCCAAAACATATATATCTCTCTGGTCCCCCATTAGATCCTTAGGCTACACCAAACACCTCCCCATTACAGCAACCAAAACTCTTGCCCCTAACTAATCCAGGCCAAGGGCCCCAAATATCCTAAACTCCTTAGCTTAATGCGCATTAATTTATTTATTTTTTCTATGTATTATGATGCATTAATGTGAGGGGAGAATGTGTGATGATAAATAACCACTTGGAAATGTCCAAAACATGGTACGCAAAATATATCTTGAACAAGCAAACCTTTACCTGGAACTCCTTTCATTTGTTTAATCATCTTTGTATGGAGATGTAAAGCAGTATTCACTATCTCAACTGGATCATCCATTTTCCACTGCCAGTTCTTTCCAACTGGATTTGTGTGATGACGCCAGCAAAATACGCATTTGTTAGCACATGCCAAACTAGGAGTTGCCTCCATACACCTGTTGCATCACAATAAGAGATTCAAAACAGTCATAATTACCAATCCAGTAAAAGACTACTTTTTAAATTCATATGCTAGCATTTCAAAAGTAATAATCTCATCACCTGTGACTCTCTATGCCATAAAATGAGTGCTTATAGCAACCTCCACGGCCTCGAAGCTGTGACTTCGTCCATCTACATATTTTCACACCACTATGAGAGCCAATAATTTTATATCCCTGCAGATTAACATTCAATTAGTATCTTACGATGATCTTAATTGGACAACTTTATTGAAAGAATTGGAGGAAATTAACTTTTAACCAGAAACTACCACCTTTGTGAGAAAGAGAGCAACAATAATACACTGAAAATGGCTTCCAGAGAAATTATCTACAGCCAGTTATAAATCCAAATTTTAAGTAACTGAATTCGATAGTATATCCGATGGAAATTGAGATAAGTTGAAGATAATAGAAATAATTTTTAGAAACCAAACTAAAAATGAAAATGATTCAATTCCTAATCCTGGGTAAACAGACTTCTAATTCAATCTGCAAACTGTAAATTGGTTTGTTTGGAGGTAATTTACCTGCTTTTCTAAGCTTGCTCTGATCACTGGGGTAACCATTTCTTTTTTCCCATTAACTATACCATTAGTTTGAGCCATTTTAGTTAAATTCCTGGAAGGAGCTTCACCAGCAATATCCTCAAGATCAACAATCTCTGACGCCACTTCATCATCATTACTGTAATCACTTTCCAAATCACTCTCACTCGCCCTTTCCGAATCCACACATTCACCATTCTCGTTCGTTATTGCAACATTCCTCAAAATCCTCACAATTTTCTTGCTCCAAGAATCGAAAACATCATCTACGTCCCCACTATCAACATCCCCTTCACAAACGGGAAATATCTCATTTGCACCCAATGCCCTCATCTGTTTAGAGAGATCCTTCGCCACCGCATTGAAATTAACCCCATAAGATCCGCTTCCAACTCCAAACACCGCAAACTTACATTTAGAAAGCAATAACGAGCCAACCCTGAAATCTTCAGAGCTTTCAGCAAGCCAATTCGCGAAGAATTGAGAGCTGGGAGGCGGTTTTCCATCTTCCCACGTCGAAGCAATAAACAAAACAAAGCTTTCTTTTGGAAGATCTTCGGGCTCGTAGTTATGCGGGTCAACGACGTCAAAAGCAATACTATTCGCAGACAGAAGTGCGAGCAGGCGATGAGCTAGGACTTTAGAGGTCCCAGTTTGAGATAAGTAGAAAAGCTTAGGCCGAGCATGAACAAGGCCAGTGCTTTTGTCGCAAATGGGTTTCAAAGAAAGCTTAAGCTTTCTAAGCCGACGCGATTTATAGAAGCAGTATAACGTTGAAACAGAAAGAATGGCTAAAAGCGTGAGTCTACCAGGGAACGAGGACATGGCGGAGCAGCAGCTGCTTCGATTTCCGACAGTTAACGAGTTATGACAAGGCGAAGAAACGGCAGTTTCATGTCACGACAGTTTCAGAGGACCGGCACCGACGGAGGGAGGGAAAGTTACGAAGAGGGCGAGGTTGGGGATCACCGGAACTCAGGTAAACAACTAGAATCGTAGAAGGAATTAAGTGGGCTCATTTCCATGGCTTCCATAAAGAGGCCTGGTTGTTCAGTAGCCGCCGGTTTCACAAGTAGCCCGGCATCGACCCCAAGCACAAATCAACCAAGGGCCTAAACAAGCAGGGGTGAAATTGATCCGGTTCGATGTTGTTTGAGGTTGGCCCACAGTCGGTGTTGTGTTAAATTTAGAAACCGGATCGAATAGACTTAGGTTTTTCAGTTTGGTACAATATTGATTTTTGGTTTTTCGGTACGGTTTTTGGTTTCGGTGTTGGGCTTTGGTTCGATTTTCGGTGTTTGGTCATTGATTGTTTCCATGGTATTTATTCAAAATATGATGCTTGGTGTTTTACTCATTTATAGTAGATATTTAATTTTTAAAATTTATTTTTTATGTTTAGTTTAATATAATAATTTTTTTTTTACCATTTTAGATTTTAAAGTATTTAATTTTGAATTTTTTTAGTTTTAGGTTTATGTTTAATGTTATACTATGTTTACCATTTTAGACTTTTAAGTATTCAATTTTAAAATTTTATTATTATTAACTTTGGTTAGGTTCCTTTTTTGTTATTTTATTTAAAACTAAAAATTGAACCGCATATTTGGTTTTATTTGATTCGTGCAATTTTTGGTTTTTCCGCTAATGAAACAGAAACCAAATCGCACTGACTGCTCGGTTTGATTTCTAAGTTTGGTTCGCACCGATTTCTAATGCATTGTTAAGCCATTTCTGTTGAAAATTATAAACTTGATTTTTTATAAGAATCTTACAGAAGTTTGGAGAAGCTTATAGAAGGTTGTGTTAGCTTTAAAAGTGTGTTTAAAGCAATCAATTATTTTTTTTATGATAACTATGTAAGATGAGCGTGAAAGATAAAACAAACATCTTACAATGCTTAAATTAGACTTATTCATTCATGTGAAATACCATTTTTGAAGGGTACAATTAAAGTCTAACAATTTGTTTAAGTGCTGCAGAAATTTCATATATATATGCAGTTTGTGTCGACCCCTAGCTTGTTTGTGTCGACTCTTGGATTAGTTTGTGTCGACCCTTGTACAATCTAGGAGCTTAACTTTCATTATTTGTGTCGACCCCTAGTTTCGTGTGTCGACCCTTAGAAAATCCAGAAGCTCAGCCTTCATAGATTGTGTCGACCCCTAGAGTATTTGTGTCGACCCTTGTTCAGTCTTTCCGATTGTGTTGACCCACTTATAAATCTTATGTCGACCCAAAAGGCAGTTCAGCCTTCAGCGTGCAATTGTGTCGACCTAGTTAATAAGGTCATGTCGACCCAACCCATTTTGTGTCGACCCCATCCGAACTTGTGTCGACCCCAACAATTTCCAAAGACGAATCTTTTAGTGTTTGTGTCGATCCCAACAAATTTCAGAGAAGATTTTGTGTCGACCCCAACAACTTTGTGTCGACCCAAATCGGCAGATCAGCACCAACGGTCAGAATATTCTCAACGACTATATTCTTGATGTGTCTACTGGCTAGTGCTTGTGTCGACCCCAACAGGATTTGTGTCAACCCAATTGGGCAGATCAACATCAAATCTATAAATAGATGAAGCGATCTCATTTGAAGAAAGAGATTTTTGACGAAGAGAAATCACGTCCAAACTCTGCCAAATTTATTTTCAACTATCTCTCTTACTCTCTCATCATTGTATTAATCCTTGATCATCATTCTTGTGATCGAGAGAGTCGGTTTATAAACCGCAAACTTCCTAAACACTCTTGTTGAGAATTCATTGTAAAATGGGTGACGCTCCTTCAAGAAAAGAGTCATTGTAAAAGGGGTGACGATACTTCAAGAAAAGAGTAAAAAAGTTTGGTTGACACACGTAAGTTAATCGGAGTGAAGCTCAAGGTTTGAGCGAGAAAGATCTTCAAGGAGGTACCTTGAAGCGCGAACATAAGCAAGGTTGGCCGAACCGCGTTATCAATCCAGTGTCACTCTCTTACTCTAAACTCTTATTTATTTGTTTAAATATTTCGCACTAGAGTTTATATAAAATACATATTAATTAATGTAAGAATACATAATACCAAATTAAAAAATAGATTAAAATAATATAAAATTATAATAATTATTAATTTTAATATAAAAACATTTCAAAATACACCTTTATCAAATTTTTCATGAAATATAACTAGAGGTGAACATGGTTCGGAATTGACGAAACATATTTGAAGAATATAAGAGTTTAAGGACAGCAAGTTAAGGAGACTCCCAAATCGATTCAAGCACGAAGAAGTTTATTTTCATGGCTAGAAAGACAATTGGTAGGTTATTGGTGCACATGCAAGGAATCGACGATCTCATTGAAATCCTCAAGATCGCTTTTTTGAAGATGAGTGAGAATGACATACAACAACATTCTCGTAGTTAGGATTGAAATTAAAGATTTAGGGTAAAAAATCAAAAAACAAATCTTGAACTTTGAAAAAATTGATTGAACTAACTTTGAATTTTAAAAATAATTAAAAATAATAATGATCCACACGTTGATTAGGTAGAAGGATCAGATATCTTCTTGACCTAACATAATCTTGATTTTCATTCTTGATCCAAAAAAGGCGAAATCCCTCGCTCCCAGGGCCCTCACATCCCGACTCGACAGCATGTGAGGGGGTTAATTACGGTGACTCAGCGGCCCAGAAATGAGAGACATTTATCTGACACCACAAGGAGCAACTTCAACATTGGAGGATTAAACTCTTACACTGTGATGGCGCAAGTTTCGAACCGTGACTCTTGATTCAAATCTACCATCACTGAACCAACTGAACTATGTTCGTGCGAGCTTCTTGATTTTCATTCTTTATCATATATTCTTGCAATAACGACACACAACAACATTCTCGTTGAGCACCCAAAATACTTAGGGTCGATATTAAAGACATATTAATTCAAACATTGATTAGGAAAAAAGATTGAATATCTTCTTGACCTAAAACTTGTCCCAAAATTGGCAAAGAGCCCGAATTTGGGGAAACTATATCACGTGGACTAAACAAGCCTCTCTTGTCATCCTTTGATGTGTGAGTTTGCCCATCACTTGGTGGATGCCCTCATCGTGTCTTCAAATCTTATGTTCCCTCATCTTACAAGCCTTTTCTTTTAATATCAAAAAATAAATGCACCTTATCTTATTTATTTCATAGTTTTATCCGACAATGTCACGCCCTCTTGACCAAATTGGCCATTCATTTTTCTCGTCTGAACTCTCGTGCTCTCGAGTTGGATAATGTTTAGGCAACACTCTAAATTCATGGTATCCTTTACCATTGTCATTCTTCTACGATGGTATTGAATAATGTTACCTCCGATATTTAAGACACCTCTCTTCCGTCCGTGTTATGAAATAGGGGGCATGTGTCATCGCAGAAGCAATTAATCGGAGAATATTTAAACCATATTTGGATTCCTATTAGAAATAATGATAATTGAAATTATTGTAAAATTTAAAATTATATCTAGTAATTTTTAAAATTTAGGGATTAAATAATTCCGTATTTGGAAGATTAATATTTACCTTTATTAAAAATTAAGTCTTAATAAATGATACTTGTTTATATTGTAGGCAAGTGCATATTTGAGATTATGCTAAAAGTTAGGGTAGAAGATGATATTGTAAGAATTTCCCGATTTGAGCTTTCATCCGTAAGGCTATAAATAACTGACATGTAGTTTTTGGCTAGCCCGCTGTATCGGCTCCATTCAAGAATTTTCAGAATCTCTCTCTGCCCACGCTGTTTCAGATTTACAAACAAAGAAATTTGGACCTATCGCCGCCTAAACTCGACAGTGATCTTGACTGCGTAGTCGAGGAATTCTGGATTTCGTTCCGCTAGGCTCCTTTAGTTGTTTTGGTTGCTGCGATTTCGAGAATGAAATTTGAGAGCTGTGAATTTGGATATTGAGCGCTATTTGGGAGTTCCTAGGTTAGAGAATTCGGTCTTTGGACCTTTGGTTTTCCTAATCACTCATGTTTTGGACGGAAGATTTCCTGGGTAAGTTTTTTCCCCGATCATAGCTCGCCTAATTGGCTAATTCCTTGGTGCTTCTGTAGCGTTTCAAAAAAAAAACTCTGTTATATGAGCTGTTTGTCTGTAATCGTAGGTTTATGCCATTATCAATCGCCGCCAGGTCCTCTGTTTTTCTCTTTAGTTCTATTTCCAGAAGTATCGGAATCCATGAAGCTCAGTTTCGTCCATCTGATACATAAATTGGTTTCAATTTTCTTGTTTTTTGTTTTTTTTTTGTTTCTGTCTTTTTTATTGGAGGATGTGGGTGGTTAATTTGCTGTGCTGGATTTCTCAAATCTTCCATTTTTGGAAAAAAACTGATCTGTGACCTAAATCTGATTCGGGTTTTAATTATCTTAATTTTAGTTTGGTTTTTATTTTGTTGTGTTTCCATTTTTACCAGTGCTGATTTTTTCTTTCTGTTGTGATGTCTTTAGGTTTCCATATTCCAAGGATTTCTGTTCCTAAAAGTTAGGTCCCTTTTTTGAGCTTTATTACCTGGCCTGGCTCCCTTTAATGGATTGGTTTTGTTTGTACTGTAATTTTCATGAATTTTGAGTCTCTAACAATCTGGGTATCTTGGTTTTGGCTGAATAATTATCTCCCTACGATGATGAATGATCTATTCATCATTTTCTTTTTTGCTCTGAAACAGGTCTCTGAAACCTATTTGACACACCAAAGATCCTCCTCTCTTGCATTCGCCCTTTGAGTTACAATTTTCTGTTTGGATTGAAGCCAAGTAGAAAAATGGAGGGCTCTTATGAAGAACTACGCCACGCCAAGACTACAGATCCCAGACTTCAGCTAATTAGATACTCTCCATTCAAGCCATATGCTAAACTTTCATCCAATTGGTTTAACTTGAGGGTTTTTTATGTAAGAATTAGTAAATTTCAGGTCGGTGATCCGACATCAGAGTTTCTCACACTCAACCATATCCCTTTAAGTCCCGATACCCTCTTGGAAGTGAATGGTGTTAGGAGTTGCAGTTACTCAGATGGAGTCTCTTTGCTTCTTAGACGAGACAGAGTTGATAAAGCATCCGAAGAAGCGACATTTGTGAGTACTGACAGCATAAGATTGACTGGGAGTGTCAAATTTCAGATCTTTCACAAGGAAGATCTTGTTCTTCACGGATCGCTGGATATGTCGAACGAAAATAATGGGTTCATCAGAGAATCTAAGAGCAATAACAAGAGATGGAGCATGAATTGTGAGTCAGAGATTTGTACTGGTTCAGGTGTTGCAAAAGGAATCCCGGTCGGAGGGCAAGAAGTACATGGCCCGACGATTGAGGTTTATGTTGCAGGTAGCTTCCACGGAGATCCGATTGTATTAACGAAAACATTGCAACTCAATATTCGGAGAAAACAAAGCAGAAAATATATGTTGGATGCAATACCAGAGAACGATACAGCAGAATGGAATAATGGTAGAACATCTCTCCAACAAGATCTGCAGGTAACCTTATTTTTTCCAAATCCCATCATTTACTCCATCCTCCACATCCATAAATCAAAGTTTAAGACTTATATAAGCGTGGAATTGCTATTCTTGACCCCATTTTTACTGCATTTCTTTCTGTGTTCCCCCCTTCTTCACAACAAAACAGGACACTTGATATATATTTTATATTTTAGGTTGAAGAATGTGTAAACTACAAACAAGAAAATGGAGAAGAAGAAGAATATGAAGAGAAATACAACGGCAGAAAAATGAAGTGGGGGAGGACAGATTACATGTTCGAAGAGGAAGAAGACGGAGAGCTTTCATGGTTCAATGCAGGAGTGAGAGTTGGCGTAGGAATCGGCCTTGGCATTTGCCTCGGAGTTGGAGTAGGCGTTGGCCTGCTCGTGAGAAGCTACAAAGCAACCACTCGCAATTTCAAGAGAAGCCTCATTTGATGTCGGCTAGGCGGTGAGTATCGAGAACTAATCTGTGTGCATAATTGCTTGTTATCGTTAGTTTAATCAGGCTGATAAATGACACCCAAGTCTTATTATGCGGTGTTTTATTCAAATCGTCACATGAATTTATGTCAAAATTCGAAAAGATAAACAAAAGAAGCAACGGAAGTCATCGATATATAGCACAAAGATAGGAACAAAATCTCTTAGTTGTATTGCAAATTGTTGAATGCAGAAATCAAATTCGATAAGGAAAGAGAGCAGTGAGCACACACGACACGAGAAGAGCCGAGCAAAAAAAGGCTCGTAGCATCTTCTCCTGCCAACAAAAATATAATTTTATTAATATTTATTGACCTGCCGTGAGAGCGCACCCTTCATAGCAAAAGTCATGTTACAATAAGCTTGAGATTTACGGTTTTAGTTTCTATCAAACTAGTTATCTATGTCCACTCAAGTGCTGCTATGTGTCATCCAATGCGCGTTGTATTGTTTTTAGAGGTGACATTCGAGCATATTCGAACGAGCTGTGCCTGAAATTGTTCAGCTCGTCGGGTATGTCGAGTTTTTCGAGCCGAGCCTGTCGTGCCTATTCGAGCCGAGTCTATCGAGTTTTTTTAAAAAATGTTAGGCTCAAGCCGGCTCGCGAGCCTCGAGCCCGAGCTGAGCAAACCGAGCTTGTCGAGCCTATTCGAGCCGAGTCAAACGAGCCAAATAATTTTTAATACATGTATCTAGTATATATTTTTTAATAAGTTGTTTTCGTTGTTATAAAATTACATGTATCTTGTATATATTTTTTAACAAGTTGTTTTCGTTGTTATAAAATTGAAAATGTGATAAACGTATAAATGCATTGCAAATATTTTATTAGAATAAATTAAAAAAAATTATTAAAAAATTTCATAGCTACCATTATACAAATAATTTTGATATTTGTATCACCATAACTTAGATACATCCCATAGGACCGGACGACATAAGTGGAGAGCGGTCGACATACGATCCGTCTCTTTTTAACGGTCGACATAAGTATATGCGGTCGACATAAGCACAGTCTCTAGAATCGGGATTTTGCGATCCTGACTCCAATCTTCGATGGGGTGGGACAAGTGGGTGGCGGCCTCGACGACAAAGGCGACCGACAGCAACAACGTGCGACGACGGCGACGAAAACAACGAGCGAGCCGCGACGGTGAGATTTGAACATTCGATCGTTCTCGGCGATTCGTCGACTCCCGAGCGTCGTCGTCCCTCTCCCGAACAGCGAAGGACATCGGCGAACCCTTTGGTCGTCGATTGATCGACCGACGGATGGAATCGGCGAAGGCGAGATGCCGACGTTCGTCGCCTCGTTGGTGCCGAAGCTCGAGGGCAAGTTGCCGAGCGAGCTCGTGGGCGGCGCTATTATCGCCTCAACCGTCGCTTCTAACCGTTCCCGCGGTGGCAGAATCGCCTCAGACTCCACTGCCGATTCAGCTCTAGAACAACAGCAGCCGTCACGCTTGCTTACAACAATTAACAATCGTCAAACGATAACCTGCAAATTACATCCAATAATCACATTCATATCGATTTAACATTGAATAGAACTAAATAAGTAAAAGAGTAGCAGAAAAGAAAGGGAGAGAGAGACTAGAAGAGAGAATTAAGAAGAACATTGAATCATCGATCATGAAAACCCTGAAAGTTCTACATAAAAAAAATTACGAGACAAATATAAACATCAGTGAAAGAAACTGATTGGTGAGGAGTGAGAGAAAGGAGAGACGAAAATCAAGACCACCTATCTCCGCCGAACAAGAAGCATTTATTTCATCCTGCTAACATCAACTCATCTGTGTTACGTACGACCTATCGTCGCTCATTGGGTGGTAATGGTGTGGTTTCTGTTTCATGTCGATGAAGAAAACGAGGGTGGAGAAAGAGTAGAGTAGACTTGATTAAGTAAACACTATATTCATGAACAGATTTATTCATCTCTTCGCTGCCATGACTAGGGATGAAAAATAGTTGGTCCTTCGAGTTTGGTTTTTGATCGATTAGAACCCAAGCATCACAATCGGCTATGATAACCGAAGCATAAAATATTTGGGTAAGATTTGGTTATGTTTCGACTGAATAATTCAGGTGGGGTTTCGAGTTCAACCAATTTTGGAGCGGGTTGGTTCCATGTTGAGTTGGGTTGGGCGAGTCATTCACTTTATAAACAAAAAATTCATTCAAAATGCATATCTTATATTTAAAAGAGGGTTATGTTCTAAATTTCTAATTAACCGACAACCGATCCGAAACCATTTGATTATTGACTAGTCAATTTATAGTCACTTTTAAGAAATTACTATACCCACTTTTGTAAGTGGAGGTGCTTCTTGTTTTCTAGTTGACCATGGAGTTCATGCTTAGAATCCCAAGCTCTTCCTTGCTTTGCTTGTTTTCTGCACAAAAAAGGAAACCCATCACTCATATGATTTCAATTTTCAAAGCTTANCCAGAATCACGGAACCAACCGGCGTCGGAGCTTGCTTTCCTCGCCGACGCCGGAGTCGGAGACTCCTGAACTTTCATTAGCAACCCCCAGATTCAAGCTTCAGATCCCAAAAAACAGAGTTCGTCAGAAACGGCGGAGAGAGAAAGAGAGTTATTACGGGGGAGTAAGAAAAGTAGTTGGGCGGCCATAAAGCTTGAGAAGACTTTCATGGCACATGCCACATGGGGCCCAGAAGAAGAACATGCAGACGAGGGATCAGGGGGAAAGAGACAAGAAATGGGACCGGGAAAGAGGTCGGAGGTCTGAAACTAGGTTGACGAAGCGAACAAGATGACACTCGGCCTCCATCTCGTGACATTACCCACGTTCTCATCGACCCTACATATGTGTGGGACATATTTCTAGTGTGTCGAACTAACGAGTCGGTTTGCTTGGCCGGCTCGCTATTGTAACAGTCTGGTTCATTTTGCTACAGTAACTAGCCGAGACTGGCTCGGTAAAAAACTTGAGCCTGCTTCGAGTCTTGCAGGTCGGTTCGCTTGAGCGGGCTCGTGAGCTCGGCAACACCGAGCCAACCGATTCGGCTCGCGGTAGGCTCGAAATACCTGGAGTGATGTCGACACTTAGTGTAACAGCGGTCGACACTTAATCGATATTATAATTTTTGTGGGTCGACCGCAAATAGCAAAGAGTCGACCGGTAGACGACAAAGTATCGACCGACGTTGCATAAATGGTCGACTGATATAATGTAACGGCTAAAATTTTCATATTCAACGGTAACATCCGGTCGACTTTGGAATTAAAGTAGGTCGAGTAGGGGTAGCTGTTACGAGAGAATTCTATAAATTGTAGGAGTTAGTTGAGAATTTCTTACTCGAAACTGAGTGTGTAAATCGTTCTCAAGTCATCACGCTCAAAAGTCTTCTAGCTGTTGATCGTTCTACGCTTTCATTAACAATCATCAACAAATCGGTGAATGGTATTAAAGTATAATTTTTTTTAAAATACTTCATTGTTTATTATGGATTCAACGCCGAAATACGTAAGATTTAAAACGTTTCGTCTTTCGACGATGAGGTGCAAGAAGTTGCACCTATGAATCCGACATTTTTCGTCGGATTGACACACACATCTGCACAAACATTCACGTCTGCCCCTCGATCCAAGAAATCAAAAACGTCGGGAGTATAGAAACATTTTGAAATCATAGAAGTGAACCTAGGAACAAAAATAGAAAATAAGGCACAATGTAATTATTGTGTCAAGCATTATGCTTATGAATCGACCACTAGCACAATAAATCGACATTACAAATAATATCACGAGCACTTCGTCGATTGGAATTTAAATTATAAAATAAAAAATAAACATAATTTTATTTGTTATTCGCAAAAATAAAGTAGGTCGCTAGGTCGGGTCAAATTATAAGATAATTAATCGAAAGCCGATCTGTTACCGGTTTTAGGTGAGTCGATTATTTTTTGAGTCGGTTATTTTTTTAGTCTGATTTTAACCGTTCAAAATCTGACTCAGGTCGGTTATGCGGGTTAACTCAGCGCAATTGTCACTCCCTAATTCTAAATTCTAACCCAATATGTACCAAAGAAATAATAATGCAGAAGGCCCAATAGGCCCAAAAACTAAAAGGCTGAAACAGTACCTAAAACTCGCCCAAATAGGCAAGTCCAGCTTGAACGGACATTTAGTCAAAAGTCAACAAATGATGGAAGCACGATGGCGATCTCTTCCTTCCTCGTCGGCTTCTCTCTTACATCAACCCTCGCTTCTCTCTTCGCTGACATTATGCTCTCGCTTTCTTACAGCTACCGAAAAGGATGAGAAAGATTCGGAGTCTAGGGTCCGGCGGAAGTGATTAATGACATAGAGCCCCATAATCGAATCTTTTAGTACTTTGCTTGACTTGGTTGTGGGGACGAAAATGGCACTTCGTCGAGAAAAAGTTCTATCGGGACGCGGATCACAGATTGGCTGGGCAATTGTTATCGGAGTTCTTCTTGGATCTGTTTTCGCCTTCTTGTTCCCTCACGGGTTCTTTGATTCCGATGCGCCTATCCACAATCGTCGACTCGGAAATTCGGATTCTAAGGTATGGATGTTTGCATTGTTTAATATTGTGTTTATTCTGCGGAGAATTTGGTATGCGGAATTTTCTGAATAATTGATTCTCTTGATGCTGGAGCATTTTTATGAACTTGACTAGCCAAGCATATGGAAAATAAGGGATCGTTATGTTTCGTACATGCAAAATTTTTTTTGGGAAATACGGTAATTAAGAATCCTTGGTGGATTTATATCCTCACATTCTGGCTTCTACTTAGCTTGAGTAAGTTATAAGTCAATCAAGCTACCCTCATTACTAAGAAATTTCTGTACAAATTCAATATTTGAGTGATGTTGTTTTATGAAAGAAGACTTTCTGATCTATGTTATTTGGAACGTTTCATTTACTGTTATTATTTCAATTATGGAATCTATTTTTTACGATCATACATGATTGATATTATATTTTCAAATGCTCTTAGATTGGCTCAACCTCATGTGAACCTTCAGAGAGGATGACAATGCTAAAGTCTGATATTATATCATTGTCTGAGAAGAACCTCCTACTGGAAAAGAATATGAAGGAACTCACATCAAAGTTGCGACTGGCTAAACAAGGGAAAGATCATGCAGAGAAGCAGCTTTTGGTCCTTGGAGAAAACCACAAGGCTGGACCTTTTGGTACTGTTAAAGGACTTCAAACAAACCCCTCGGTCATTCCTGATGAAACTGTGAATCCGCGATTAACTAAAATCCTAGAGAAGGTTTCTATTCAGAAAGAGGTAATAGTCGCACTAGCAAATTCAAACGTAAAGAGTATGCTACAGGTCTGGTTCACTAGCATCCAGAAAGTTGGTATAACAAATTATTTAGTTGTTGCGCTAGATGATGATATTGAAACTTTGTGCAAATTGAATAATGTCCCGTACTACAAGAGAGATCCAGATGAGGGTATTGATTCAGTTGGCAAGTCAGGAGGTAATCATGCTGTATCTGGATTGAAATTTCATATATTGAGAGAGTTTTTGCAACTCGGTTACAGTGTCCTCTTGTCTGACGTTGATATAGTTTACTTGCAAAATCCTTTTGATTATCTTTACCGAGATTCAGATGTGGAGTCTATGAGTGATGGTCACAACAATATGACTGCATATGGATTCAACGATGTCTTCGATGAGCCTGCCATGGGTTGGGCTCGATATGCTCACACAATGAGGATTTGGGTTTATAACTCTGGCTTCTTTTACATAAGGCCAACACTTCCTTCAATTGAGCTGCTGGATCGTGTGGCTAGTCGTCTTTCTCTAGAGAAAGCGTGGGACCAAGCGGTTTTTAATGAAGAACTTTTTTTCCCATCACATGGTGATTATGATGGGTTACATGCTTCTAAGAGAACTATGGATATTTATTTATTTATGAATAGTAAAGTACTCTTTAAGACAGTCAGGAAGGATCCAAAGCTGAAAAGGATGAAGCCTGTGATTGTTCATGTTAATTATCATCCAGATAAGCTTCCTAGAATGAAAGCAGTTGTAGAATTCTACGTTGATGGCAAGCAAAATGCACTGGATTCTTTTCCCGATGGTTCTAGTTAGTTTTATGGATGGTCAATCATCTCCAGCATTTAGCGAATGCAGGATGATTATTAATTTGATTTTGGCTCATGAATTCCAATGCTATGTTCTCCAATACTCAGACTTACCAAAAAGTTTTGTACTTGTATTTAAACTCTTCTTGGAAGTCTATAAATCCATTTATAATCATGTATTAGGAGAAAATTTTATGCAGGCATCCTTTATGTTATACCACTTATCAAATACTGAACAAGGAACGTTGAATCTGAGATTACTTCTTGTAAGAGTCTTGACATGGAAGGAAATCAGGATATCCTTGGCTTCTGATGAGGAAAAAGTGAAGACGTCAATACCTTAAAGAACTTCATCTTTCATGGTGGTATCCCTTTTTACCCGTCAAACTATTTTCCCACATAAATCGAATAATCTTCGTATTATAATGCAATTGTTCAATAATACTTGGAATTTGCTGAAGATTATAAACTTGCATTTTAGATTACAAAGTTTTATGCTTGCATTTTGGATAATTATGACCTTAAAGGCATTGAAAGGTGAAAAAATCTAATTGCTGGACCATATTATGTTACTGTGGGATATAGATTGATCAATCAGTAGAATCAGATGCTGTGAATTGTGATAAAAGTTATGATGGGACCCATTTATATCTTTGAAGTGAGACACTTTTTATTTATACTTTCATCCTTTGAAAATAACATTGCCATCCATTCAATGCCTTGTTGTTGAGGTACAATTTTACACGTTTGTCTTCAAGTGACTGTTTTTACTGTTCTATGCAGAGATTTTCCAGGGAGAACCGAGAATGCAAGGCTTTGGCTTGTTCAAACCTCAGCTGCAACGGAGCTGCTATTTCTGCCATGTAGTGTTAGTTTTCATTAAAACTGTACAAAATGTCGTCAGAGAGCGACCTCTGCTCTCATAAATCTTGTACTCGTTTCTGTTTGTTTCCTGAGAAAGTCATGGAAAAGAAATAAAGATTTTACTGTTTCAGTTGCTGCGTTTCTTTGAGACTGTCATTCCTGATTGCACAGGAATCAGCTTTACAAATTACTTGATTAAATTAAAGTTATCGTTACTTGGAAACTTCATTATTTTATGGAAGTCCATTAATGGTGGATTCTTCTTGAGTACGACTTTTCATTTTCCCAGTTCATTCGCAGAGAATGAGACGATCCGGCGTTGATTTTCTTGATTTATGAAGATGAGGAAGAATTTAGAAAAACGGTTATGGAAGATGGTCGGTTTCACTTGGTCAAAATGGTGTTTAATGATGCGTTAATTTCATGAGCCACTGCGGATTGTATCATCTTCCAGGAAGGCCAGGGAATGTTAATGTTCTTCTCTTACTATTTTAATGGAAGAGGAAGAATCTTAGAAAGAAAAAGAAACGGGAGAGAGAAAGAGAGATGATGGAGTTAATTGATTGGATTAGCGTGGTGGGTAAAAGGGTAGTGTTGTTTTCACCTTGGATTGGTTCAGCAACGGCTGAAAATGATTTAAAGACAACCCCACAAACGAGGTAAATAACAAGACAACTGCAGCTCTGTCGAATCCTCGCCTCTCGTTCTCTCGAACCAGTAATTTATCATGTTTTTCCGAAAGTTCTTTCTGGGTTGAGAGCCTAAAGAAAGTAAAAGCGAAAGAGGCAGAGAGATTAGACCTCAGCTGCAGATACAAGCAAGCTTACCTTTAATTTTGTGAACTACTTCAAAGCTCAGGAGGGTCAGAGTTTTCTCTTTCGAAGTCCGATGCCTTGCCTCAGATCTTGAATCTGTGAGTTTTCCCTTCTGATTTCGGAAAAGTCTCAGTACTCATGTCTGATTTTTTTCATCTGGGTATTTCTGCTCTTGCTCTGATGAAATAGGGGAAGCAATATGAACTTATAATCTCAAATAAGTTCATGCTTTTTCTAAAAACTGGGTCGTTTAGGTTCAGGTCTGTCTTTTGTTTTTCTTTTTCCTTTGCTAGATTGAACATGATTTGTTGATATTACTGTTCTACTCTCCCAGTCCAAATTTTGGCTCAGATCTGAAGCAGCTTTGTTTGGCTGTCTGTAGGATGAGTTCCTTTTTTATTTCTTTCTCTAACTTTTTTTTGGACTACGACCCAGGAAAATCGCAGTAGTTTCTTATCTTCAAGTTAGAACAGTGGTAATACTTCATATTAAGAGGAGATTTAAGGTTGTTTAGAGATAATTTCTCTCATTCACATGCTTTTTAGCTTAAAACGTCACACAAATTCATTCACCGTAGCTAAGAAGAATGTATTTGTCGAATTGCCTTGGAATAATTTGATAAGCCAATAATAAGTTGCATCATCGGAAGTAGTAGAGTAACCGAGTCAGTCTGGGACCAAGTAAATTACAGTGGCTGTGTGTTCATGTAAATATTGCTAAGTTCATCCATTCAAAG